>JASPKP010007766.1:0-12368 GCA_030674155.1 Stramonita haemastoma
TTTTGTTACTTCCAGTCCCCGTGTGTATGCAGTTTTGTAAATCTTGTCATGTTCCCACCGGCACACAATGGCCTACTCTTAACGTATGGGGCCTCAGTTTATAGTCTCATCCGAAAGGACTTTTGGGGGAGAGTGGATTCAGCACTGTTGTAACTCCAGGGGAAAAATCCCCTCGAACGGGAATCTGTGTGTGTGTGTGTGTGTGTGTGTGTGTGGGACGGATAAAATGAAGTATGTACTAGGGAGCATCGCAGGCATGTGAACAGAAATGAGATCAACTGCAGGTCATAAAATCAGTGAAAAAAAGTTTGAAATCGCCCAAAGAACAAGGGACAAACTGTCATGTTTCTACTCTATGGCCTTCACTAGAGCCAAAATCAAAAACAAGACTAAGAAGAAAATTAAAACCTATGACAAATGGCTTACACAACAACAATAACAATAGCAACCAACACCCCCCTCCCAAACTAACAAACAACCCCCCCCCCCCCCCCCTTTTTTGTTGTTGTTTGTGTCAGTGTTTGTTCATGCTGATGTTTCTTACCTTTTCGAAGGTCTGAATCATGCATATGTGAGTATTTTTCTCTTCCTCTTTATTTACATTATCATGTTGTTGTTTCAAAAAATCTGTTTTATTTGTTTTCAGTGTTCTTTATACTGTTGACGACACCGAACATTTTTATTAGCCCAGTTTCTGATAAAAAGACACACAGCTAAATCGTCACTTCCTCTGTAAATGCGTGAGTTTACACAAAGAGGCGCACATTTTGGTTGTTGAGTGCCGTGTGCAAAACCTTTCGAGGTGACGAACAGCCGTGTGTTTGAGTGTGGAAGGGTAAGTAAGCCTTCGTTATTTTTGTTCATCGTATTTTATGTGAGAACAGTACGAAATACGTTTTTTTAACACATTTTTCATTCATCAAACGGTATGTGAATAGTGTTTAAAGCATCGTTCAACTTCACAACACACTTGCTGAAGAAGACAGGACGGGTGTCTGAGAGTGAGAGAAGCATGTCAAACCCGTGGTCAAAAGTCGGCCATTGATTCAGTTTCATTGAGCGCGAAGAAACTATTTCCTGGTTGGTTCGCATAATTTCTATTTCTGGCGTCACTAAATTGTCTCTTGGTTTCGGATAAGACCACAAGGAAATAAATAGAGCGTGTTTATTGTTGGATAACTTACAGTTTTGAGGTGTTTTGTCTTAGGCTTTGCATTTGTTGCGCTCAGAATCTGATGTGTCATTCAGACTCGAGCACATGTGTGTCAGTTGAGTAGCCCACAGTTGTGTTGGTAAGCTTAGTTAGGCCTAGCTCACTGTTTTTCTTTAGTGTCGAGACCCACACTAATTGGAAGAGTGAACAAACAGATGTCGAGTTATTTTAAATGATTCTCTAGAATACCTGACCGAAGAAAATATTTGGAAGACATAAGGAATGATTGCCAGGAGAAGGTTAAGCAATTGGGGATTGTGGAGGAAGCCATGCCTCCATACGTAGTTTTCACTTGTAAAATTGGGTCACTGCCATTACAAGAAGGCTTTAGAAGAATCGTAGACTATCTTAGTATGAAACTTGGAAGTGGTGAGTTGTGTTTTTGTAAAACTATAGGCCCTTATTCAAGCGGTAATTTTTGGTAACCCAAGTTTTCGAAGGGGGAGTCAATAACATGACATTAGGCCTAACCTAGTGTAGGCCTATAGCCTCCATCAAGGTAGGCCTACACATGAGACATGACCTTGACCTTGTGGACAAAATGAATAGCCCTCCCCCCCAAAAAAAAAAAAACAACAACAAAAAACCCCACCTCCTAAAAAGTTATATATCTGCATCCAGATTAAGCAGTAAGCTGATCACATGTGATATAAAATATTGTATAGCACACTACTAGAGATGGCAGATTCATCAGCATGAAATTTAATTAGCCTAAGAAGGGCAAGATAGTTGCCATTCTGGAATTCTATGGGAGATTCAGAATTCACTGCAGAACTGGTGCACCAGGAAACTTGGTTGATTTACTCACATATACACCATCTTCTGTTGAACTTTTCAGAAGTGATGTTTAACACACCCACTCCCACACGTCCACTCCATTACTCCGCTATGGTAACTTGTGTTGGTTTCTGTTTATGGTGTCCACACCAAACCTAGTATTGTTGCTTGAAAAAAGAATTTTTTGTTTTAGACAAATGGATCTATGAAACAACTCAGAGCTGCCTTAGAAGTATTTTATGTTGTGATGTTGGCATCGTAAGGGTAGGAGGACCTGAAAATTGCAGTAGTCTGCATTTCAGAGACAGCCTTTCAGTCTACATATTTTGGATCCTTTGGGATTGTCATCACTGTAAGTGTAAAACTAGATCTGTGCATAGTCTTAAAATGGACGGCACCTGCTACAAGTGTGGCAATTCCCTCAAACCTTATATGGCCACTTTGCCAGGGAAAGTCACCAGCTTGCAAAGCTGATTTGATACGACATTGAAAAAGGAAGAAAATATAAAAACCTTTTCATGTCAGAGCTTTTTGAAGTCTTTTACGTTTTCTTTTGGTAGTTTGTTTCAAACAAGTTTTTGTTTTGTTTCAGAGGTGGTGTTACTTTGGAAAATACTACCAGGAAGAAGACTAGAGAAGAGATGAGTTCGGATAGCAGCTGCTACAAGTGTGGCAAACCTGGCCACTTTGCCAGAGAATGCCGATCACGAGGAGGCGGAGGTGAGAAAAGTGGTCGTGGAGACAGGAACTTCCGCCCCCGCACAGCAAGTAAGACAGGCATGCATGCACCCTCCATAGTTGTTCTGCCCTGCATCCCTTCCTTACAGTTTGTTGTTGTGTCATGCATGGAAGTCTTTTTTGTTTGCCTTTGTTTGAAAAACAATGCCGTTTTGTTTGTGTGGTTGTTGTTTGTTTTTTTTTAAAAGTTTTCATTTATGCTTATTTTATTTTTTAGTTTTCAGTTATGGTCATTTTATCAATTTTTTTTGTTGTAAAACGGTTATCATTTATGTTTATTTGTTTCTTTTTTTCCCCTTTGAATTATTTTAGATTTTTAATGTAGTTGAAGGGGGCGGGATAGCTAAGTGGTCAGAGTGCTCACTTTCCCCGTCAAGTTTAGCAGCGTCGTGCGTGGTTACCAATTGGGCGGGTGACCATTTGTGCGCATTGGCTTCTGTACTGTCCCCCAGCTCACCCAGCTGTAAATGGGTACCTGCCCTCTTTAGGGCCAGGGAGGGTAAAGCAGCGAGGGAGAGGAGATGGGCACCGCCCTCAATATGCTGGCCCCTAGAGAAGCTGAGGTCTCTGATGCCTCACTACCGTAGGACCGCCAGTGTTATGGGACACTTTTACCTTTACCTTTTAATTAATGTAGTTGAAGCCTTTAAGGAGAAGACTTTTTTTTTGTTCTTGTGTACATACTTTTGAAAGAATTGTGGATTGAAAAAGTACTACTTTGGGGAGAATAAGTGTAATTTATGTACTTCGCTTTGCCGTGTGTCTACCTTTAACTGGCCAATTTGCTTGTAGAAAATTATTTTAAACATTGAATGAAATGTACTCGAAAGCTATCTTTTGAAAAAAAGAATGAGAAAGAAAGGGAGGGGGGAGGGGGGGACATAAACAGAATTTTTTGTAAAAAAGGGAAAAATGTGTGATTTTGTGAGTATTTTTGTAAATTCTATATTGAAGGTGAAAGTAGTTTTTCTGTGGAGAGTAAGTTTTGCATAATTGTACACAGTAAAGATCTATTGCTTCTAATCTTGAACAGTTGCATCACAGTTTAGTACTGATGTATGAATTGAAAAGGAGACAACCATTTTTACAGCAATAAGTAACTGCCCAGTGCCTTCATAAAGTGGGTTTTTTTTCTTTAGTTTTCTTAGAAGTTGGTCAAGTTATGCAACCTTTCCAGTTTTTCACATTGCATGTCTCACTCACCCAGAAGTTGAGTTTGATTATGTGTTTTAGACACTGACGCTGAAATAACAAAAGCTTTTGACAAAGCTTAGTTAAAAGCCCCTAGATACTTTTTATTTACAAGTCATGTCACTGTTCATAGGATTTGTGTGTGTGTTTCTTTTTCCTCTTTAAAAAAAAAAAGATTGATATTAAACGTTGTTCGCGCCCCCCTCCCCCCTAATTTAGGGTTTTTCTGAGTAACACCATGGGCATGTAGTATACATGATGAACATGAGATGAATCATCTTGCAGGTTAATTTGTCATTGGTTTCATCTCCCACCTTTTGTTTCTTATGCATGCTTGCACACACGCATGCGCGTACGCGCGTGCACGCACTAACTGTTAAAGATAAAAAATAATATAGCTACTTTGTTCTGTGTCATTGGTGTCTTGCGCAACAATCCTGCCATTTGGGTATTTCTTTCCCCCCCCTTGGGCCCTAGTAGTTTGTCTTTTTGTTGTAAACTGTTTTTTACGGTGTTATTCATTACTTGATTATTGAATGTTATTCTTTATTTTTTTAAAAATGTTTTTTTCTTTTTTCTTTTGTGTGTTTGCATTGAATGTTTAGAATGTGATACCATCCCAACCCAACCTGCTATATTGCTGTGTCCTGTGGAGTGTGCATTAGATGCCTGTCTTGCTGTGGATTTTAGTGCGGATTTGTGACAGATGCATGTGGCTGTGGAAACTGGATCTCTTTGTTGTAAAGAAAACTTAAGATGAGGGATCTTGAAGAAGGGCTGTTGTAGGAGACCCATCTGGCAGTTGCTGTGTGTGTTATTCCCTTAAAAGGAGTACACGCAATGCCAGCAGATTTGGGAGCCAGGTTCCTGGCCAGTCTAGCTTTCAGAATCACTTCTGGTAACCAGAAAAAGTAGGGATGGTGGAGGGCATTGCTTCCTATCATGCATTTTTATGTTTACACCCAGGGAGATTATCTTGGACTGGTGTTGAACCAAAGAAATGCAAATTTGTTGTTGCAAGTTGTCGCAACGAGAACCACCATTGATCAGAGGATTTAATTATTATTTGTAATAAAGGCTCACTGTTGCTATAAATAGATGAATACTATGTGATGAATCGTGGTGATTTTATGCAATGCTTGGTAAAGGGAATTACAGATGTTGACATGATTGATTGAAAGCAAAGCCATTAATGTTTACTTTTTCCTTTCTTTAGTGACTGGTGTGATAAATTATGTTTGTTACATTTAGTACCTGTAGACGTTTAGTTTTGATAAAAAGTGGAAAAATCTTGACTGGGGTATCTTTTAGTTTTACTAGTTTAGTTATTGAATTCCAGTCAGTGGATGGTAAAGTAGGAGTTTGAAATTCAAATAGTATTGTGCAGATAAGGATCAGAAGCATGTGGACATTTTTTTTCAGTATTCTTGATATAAAGATAGCTAATGCATATGGTGACTCGTGTTGCATAACTTTTTAGTTGCTCTTAGGCTAGAGCTCCAAGGTTCACTAAAGGTGAGATGTTTGTATGCAGTCTTTTTTCCCTCTACCATTTAGGTACTGGCATTCCGCTGTTGGGGATGGTTTCTACACGTGGCACCTGTGTGCATGCAGTTTTGAACATATCAGATCCCACAGGCACAAAATCATTTATATGGCCTACTCTTCCTAAAGGCAGAATGGGTTTTTAACGTGTGCACAAGATGTTCTGCATGTGTTCACACACAGGGCCGGGGCCTCAGAGTTATTATCACTTCTGGAGGACAGGACCTGCATTCAGTTTGATTTTCCCATCAAGCTGGGAAGAAAGGGCAAATCTGGGAATTGAACCCAGAACCTCATGGTTTACTTTTGCAGGAGAATGCCGTAACGTGTCCTGCCATCTTTCTTCTTTAATTCATAGACTTGCATATTAAGATTTTCGACAGGAAGTAGGACTGGGAGTTTAATTTTTGAACCATGTAAAAGCAGCATAGGCATCATGCATATTCTGATACTGTGAAGAATGAACGACTTGAGTAATGGAGTTAGTTTAGTTGTATTTTTCATTATTTTATATGGTAATGGTAGGCTAAGGAAGGTAGGCTACATGTTGCATTGTTGTGTACTTGGGTTGAATGTATGCTTGTCTGGTAGTGATATAGAATAATGTTGCCTGTGTGTGACAGCCAAATGTTATAAGTGCAATCGCCTTGGCCACTACGCGCGCGAGTGCAAAATGGAGGTGGACCGGTGTTACAAGTGCAACCAGCTTGGACACATTGCCCGAGAGTGTGACAAGGACATCGATTCTGGTGAGAGTCAGTTGCTTTTTTCTTTTTTTAAGTTTACTGTAATTAATTTTATTCTATGGTGTAAGATTTATAGATTTTTTTGTTTTGTTGCTACCTCGTCTTCTGTAAAGTCCCTGAACCATTGCTCCCATGCTGCTCATTTCAATCTCCCTGCCACAACCATACCATGATTCGTTGTGTCTCATCCTCGGGATCGGCAGTCCACAGGGAGACCATCAATATTAGGCCGCTGTGAGGGCCACCAGCCAGAGGGGCCCTGCACTTCTGCTGAGTCACTTTGGTGGTGTTCAGTGGTGCCTGTTCAGAGCTAACATACACATGACACCTACTAAGCCCCCTACTAACGACAGTATTAACTCAGTCGTGGAGCCAGACTGGGTGAGTCACCCACCCGAGGTGGTGACCACCACAACGTCCCTCCAACGACCGTCTCTCCACGAACCTCCAAAGGCTTTGACACAAACTCACCACAGGCACAGAAGTGTATGGGTAAACTGAATCTGAGGTCACCAGAGCAACAGTGGCCACTGAATCAGAGGCAGTTTTTATTATTGCATGTTGATCAATGGTGATGAGGATGATGTAATGATGCTGCTGTGGAGGTGCATCTGCTTTGAGACTACTTGACAGGGTTGTACTCTATGCTTACTGTCATATCCTGATGTCAACTGGGCCTGAGAGATACAAACACCTGCAGTGTTGGTCAGGTAATTAGAGCAACACTCTCAAATTCGCATCTGTAAAGTGGATGAAGCTCGACTGTGTGGTCCCAGTCTCCCCACTGAGCCCACAACTCACTCTGGGTAGGAGCTGGCCAGTCCCAAAAATCCCTATGACAGGCGCTAACCACTGCGCCATGGCGGCTGGTGATCTATCTAGATATTTCTACTAGAGTTAAGATATTAAGTTTAAAGACTTTTTTCCTTTCAATTTTTAAACTTTTAAAAAAAGAAAAGTTTAGAATATATAAAGTTTAAAGACATTTTTTTTCCCCTTCAATTTTTAAACATCTTTTAAAAAAGAAAGGGGTAAGACATTCACCTGCTGAACAAGTAATCTGTGAAGATCTGGATTTGATTCCCAGCCTTAGCCTTTCTACCCAGTTTGATGAGAAAATCGATCTGAATGTCAAAGTTCTTAGGATTAGACTATATACCGCGGCCCTGTGTGTGAACACATGCAGAAATCTTGCACACACGTTAAATGCCTATTTTGCCTTTTAGAAGAGAAGGCTATTTCATGCCAGTATGACATCATCGCCAAATTTGGAACTCAGTTACCTAAATGATGGTGGTGGGGGGAGGGGGATGCCAAATACATATATATATATATAATATGCAAAATCTCACCATTGATGAACCTCTGAGCTCTAGCTTAGGAGCATGAAAAAAAGAACCCCCCCCCCCCCCCCAATTTAGCCGCTGCTGTAGCCTAGTGGTTAGGGCGTTGGACTCGTAATCTAAAGGTTGTGGGTTCAATCACAGCTTTCGGCTATGGCGGTGTGCCCTTGGAAAAGGCACTTAACGGCTATTTTCTCACCCCACCCAGGTGTAAAAGGGGTACCAACCTTGTGTTGGGGGTTAACCCTGCAATAGACTGGCGTCCTATCCAGGGGGGAGTCTATGACTCAGTCGCTTAACGCCACAGAAACCGGGATAAGCACCTGCCTGATGAGCCTTATGCTTGGGACAGACTTAACTTTAAAAAACCCCCAATTTGGATGTTTCAGTTTCCAGTTTTTCAGGATTGTGTCAAAATAGTTGTGCATAGATGCTGTTCATTATTGTATTTACAAAAATATGCCGAAAAAACGGATGACTAACTGCATTACCCTTTGTGCTCCTAAAGCCTTGGGTGCATGAGTATTTGTAATTGTAATGTTTCTGCAGCCTTGTGAGATAACTGACACACAATAGTGGATTTTTCAAAGACTGTCTTGATTTTCTTCATATGCATTGTATACATAGTCAGTGTTGATTCTAGGGTGCGCCCTTGCGGGATTCCCGCATTTTTTTCAACTTTGCCGCAAAATATTGTGACCAGTGCGCCCTGACGGACGCAAAAAAACTGTGGATAGCGCATATTTGAACAAACAGTGCGCCCGCGCAACTGCCGTTTGTATAGTTTCAAAATAGGGCTACATGGGTGGGTCATTACGTTGATACACCAGGGACAGCAGGATGCACTGATTAGCGCCCACAGTCATCAAAATCGTCACACAGCGGCTGGTCTGACGTCATTTTCTGACTCATTTACGTCATTACGTCATTTTTCAAAGGAGCCGTGAGCTCCTGAAACAAGTTACGTCATTATGACAGAGATCGTTAGTGGAAGAAGCTGCGTCCCGGCAGGCTTCAAAGCTGGCAGACCTAAGAGTTTTGAAGGCGGTTTTTCAGATCTGGCTTGACAAGTAGCCGGTGTTTGGCAACAACAATGATGGCATAGGGTAGACTATCGGCTGGAGATATCAAAAATGATTTTGACCCCCCCCCCCCCCCCCCTCCTCTCTCTCTCTCTCTCTCTCTCTCTCTCTCTCTCTCTCTTCTCTTTTCTTTCTCCCCCCCCCTCTCTCTCTCTCTCTCTGCATGGGAGGAAAAACAAGACTTTGATATTAGATTTCACCTCTTTTCTCATCTAGATTTAGATCTCTCTTTAACAGAAAATCTCTCTCTCTCTCTCTCTCTCCTCTCTCTCTCTCTCTCCTCTCTCTCTCTCTCTCTCTCTCTCTCTCTCTCTCCCTCTCTCCCTCCCTCCTGGGGAGGGGGGAGGGGCAAGACTTTGATATTGGCTTTCACCTCTCCTCATCTAGATCTCTCTAACTCTGAAAGTGGAAATACAAAATTGACTTTGACCCCCCCCCCCCCCCCCCCCCCCCCTCTCTCTCTCTCTCTCTCTCTCTCTCTCTCTCTCTCTCTCTCTGCTTTATGGGACTGGAGGAAAAGATAAGACTTGGATATTGGCTTTAACCCCTTTTGTCATCTAGATCTAAATCTAGTTCACCCTCCAACTCTGATTGGAAATACAAAATGGACTTTTGACATCCATTCCTCCCTCCCCAATCTTTCTCTCTCTCTCTCTCTCTCTCTCTCTCTCTCTCTCTCTCTCTCTCTCTCTCATCTCTCTCTCTCTCTCTCTCTCTCTCTCTCTCTCTCTCTCTCTCTCTCTCATATCTGGTAAAGGGGGGGGGGGGGGGGGGGGGTGGGGGTAAGACTGATTTTGGCTCATGCCTCTTTTTTCATCTAGATCTAGCTCTCTCTCCAACTCAAAATGTGGAAATACAAATTTGACTTTGACTCTCTCTCTCCTTCCCTCCCTCCCCCCTCTCTCTTTCTCCTCCCCCCCCTCTCTCTCTCTCTCTCTCTCTCTCTCTCTCTCTCTCTTGTATACAAACAATGCATCTCCTCCTGTATCTATGTAGTATGTATCCCTCCACATCTGAATGTACCACAATCTTCCCCACCCTTTCTCTCTCCCCCCTCCCCCCCCCTCCTCTCTCTCTCTTTCCTGTGTAAGAAAATCATTTTACAGACCAGCTGCAATACATAGGGTGTATATTAAATCCTGTCTGCTGACATACCATCCTGTTTGTTTTGTTTCTCGTTCTTGAAAAATAGCAGAAATCAGAGTACTAATGGTATTATGAGCAAATACTACTTACTACTTGTCCCCTTTTTTATGAAGAGAAAAGGGGGGAGGGGGCAAATGCCCCCCTTTTTTCATTTCAGGGGGCCCTTGGGCCCCTTTTTTGAAATCCTAGAATCAACACTGCATAGTGGAACGTAAGAAGGCACAGGGACATCAGCACACTGACTGACTCAACTTAATGTAATGTAAATTAAAAAATTCCATCCTTTCACAAAGCACAACCAAGATTTGAACCTGGTCTCTTTTGGTTCAGAACAATTAGGATTTGAAGTAGGTCATCTCATCTCTTCCAGGAGTGTGTGTAACCATATATACATGCTTTTTGTCCAGTGTTTTGTGTTGTGGGGGGTTTACCTGCTTTTGTCCTGTGATTGTCTTCAGGAGCCTGCTACAACTGCAACCAGACTGGACACGTTCAGCGTGACTGTCCAGAGGTCAGTTCCCGCCCCTGCTTCCGCTGTGGGGATACCGGTCATCTTGCCAAGGACTGCCCCGATGCAGACCGCCGGGTGGATGATCGCAAGTGCTACACTTGTGGTGGCAGTGGTCATTTGTCTCGTGACTGTACCGACAATGACCGCGCGTGCTACAGGTACTTTTGGCTTTTTGTTGTTTTTTTCCCCCTGTAGTGTTTCATTTGTGTGCCATTCTTCTGACTGTTTTTGATGTTTTTGGCTCCTGTGTATTTGTATTACAGTGAAATCAAGAGCCATTCTCTGTTATTTCTGATTGACCCCTTCATTTGTGACCACCATTTTTCCCCATTTACCACCGTTGCACTTCACTTTGAAAACAAGATTGCTAGCAGTGTGAAAGTCCAGAGATGCAGTTCAGAAAACATTAACCCTTTGCTTGGCACAACGCCCCAAAGCGCCCGACCCTGTCCTTGGGCACAACGCCCCAAAGTGCCCGGCGACATGACCGTCACTTCAGAGCGATCATACATTCGAAATTCCCGCCAATCTCGCTTCAAATCTCGTGAATATAGAAGCCACGAGACTGCCCGCGAGACTTCCGCATGTTTATTACAAATGGCGGCGATTGGAGTGAGTTTGTTGCAAGTTTTGGAGGGAAAAAATCGCAAATTTTTCCAAGATGGATGCTATCTTCGAACCCGACATGTACGATCGTTTTTACAGCTTCCATGCCGAAAATATGACGCTGTGAGATGTGTATCTAGGCTCAAATATCGATGTAATCGATCCTAGTAGTGTGTGCACTTCTGAGTTTGTTGACTGAAGTGAGAGAGACGACTTTGACTACGGTGAAGTTCGAGACGAAAATCGATCGTCAAATCTAACACGGCCGATACACGTTTTGAATTCTACTCTTAGATTTGGGGAAATTATCGCGGATTTCAAGTTCGGCAATGGTTCAGAACTTGATATATTTTGTTATTTGGTTGCTATTCGGGATTTTGATACGGTAGCGGCTCAAACTTAAACGTTAAGCTGATTGCGATCATCGGTAAACAAAAATGGCGGTCGTCGGAATGTTCGATGTGTTCGTGCACCATTTATCAAAAAAACTATAAAACCAACAGTAGGTTGAAAATATCTTTTCTATAATTGTTTCTTAATGTTTTAGTTTTATTTAATCAAAATCCATGCACGCATTCTAAAGTTATTGCAACGCTAACTGTAACACACACAAACCAATCAATGACTTTGTGTGTTTATGCATTATAATTCTAAAAGAAAATAAAAATAATGACAAAAATTGGGTATTAGCAATTTCTTTATTCATTTCTGCATCTTGCTGTTTTTATTTCATCAAAATCCACCTGACCATTGTAGAGTTATTGCATGTTAAATACATACACCCACTCACAAGCCATCCACCTCCATTTTCTCTGCCCGGCAGGAAGGTGACAAATGATTTTGCTGTGCCAAGCAAAGGGTTAAGTAAGGGAAGGAGAACAGTAGTGACAAACAACAGATGACCTTTTTTCATTTTAGGGGGCCTTCTGTCCCATTTTTTGAAATTTAAGAATCAGCACTCAAGACTTGATTTGTTAGTAGCTTAGGCAAAAGCCTTATCTCGAGGCAAAACCATGAACTGGAATTTCTCAACTAGAACTAGGGCCAACCTTTAGGGGGTAGCTGGCAAATGCTATAGATTTTGTTAGTCTACTAAAAACTATAAAACCAACAGTAGGTTAAAAAAATCTTTTCTTTAATTGTTTCTTAATGTTTTTAGTTTTTTTTTAATCAAAATCCCCTCACGCATTCTAAAGTTATTCAACGCCCAACTGTAAAAACACACAAACCCTTTAAAGACTTTGTGTGTTTTTTGCATTATAATTCTAAAAGAAAATAAAAATAAAAGACAAAAATTTGGGGTTTAAAAAAATTTTTTTATTCATTTCTGCATCTTGCTGTTTTTATTTCTTTAAAATCCACCGACCATTGTAGATTATTGCATGTTAAATACATACACCCCTCACAAGCCATCCACCTCCCTTTTTTCTTCCCGGCAGGAAGGTGACAAATATTTTGCTGTGCCAACAA
>JASPKP010007767.1:0-12367 GCA_030674155.1 Stramonita haemastoma
TTACGGCTTTTCACTATTAGTGATTTTAGACGAAGGGGAGGGGGCAGGGGAAGGAAAAAGAAAAAAAGCAGATCTTGTTGTGGACTAAAAAATTTTTGTTTTGGTTTAAATTTTTTTAAAGCGTTAAAATATGGGCTCTGTGGGTGTGTTTTTTTTTGTGTGTTTTGTGTGTGTGTGTTTGTGTGTGTGTGTGTTTGTGTGGTGTGTGTGTTGTGAATGGGGGTGTGTGGTTTTTAGTTTTTGGGTTGTGTGTGTGCATGTGTGAAAGTTTGTGTGTGTTGTGGGAAAGTTTTTTGTGAATCTGTGTGTGTGTGGGGGGTGTGTTTGTGGGAAGTGGTTTTGTTTGGTTTTTGTGTGTGTGTCTTGGTGTGTGTGTGTTTGAGTTTTGAGTGGTGTGAGGCGTGCATGATACGAGGGAGAGGGGGAGAGAGGGGGAGAGTGGAAAAAGAGAGATGAGAGAGAAGGGGTGATAGAGAGAGAGGGGTTGGGTTTGGGGTGTGTGTGTTTTGTGTGTGGGGGGGGCTTGTGTGTGTGGTTGTGTGCCTGTGTTTGTGTGTGTGTGGGGTGTTGCATAAAGGTAAACAATTTAAAAAAATCAAATGGCCAGTTAATTACAAAAACAAGTTTGGAAAAAAAAAAAAAAAAAGTATGTGAACAGTTTTAAAAAATTTTTAAAAAACCCCCCCCCCCCCCCCCCCCCCCCCCCCCCCCCCCCCCTCTCCCCCCCCCCCCGGGAAAAAAAAAAAAAAAACAAAACCCTAACCAAAAAAACAAAAAAAAACTTTTTAAGGTTGGGCATTATTTAAAACCTAAAGGGGAATGGGGGGGCTATTACAAGGGGGCGCCCGAACAATTTTCCAAAACAAAAGAATGTTTAACCGAAATTGATTCTTTTAGAAGTTTCCCTTTAGGAAAAAAAAAAATTGGTCCCTTTAAAAAATTTTTGGGAAAAAAACTGGGAGTATTTGTTACTTTTTTGGGAAAAAAATTTTAAAGCCTAGGGCCCAAATTTTGTCCAAATTTGCAATTTACGTTTTGTACAAATTTTTTTTCGTTTTGATTTGCTCAAGTCGAAAATTTGGCAGATAAAACTAGAAACACCCCCGGGGTTTTGTGTTGGGGTGTGTGGTTTGTGTGTGGTTTTTGGGGGTGTGTGTGTGTGTGTGTTTTGGGATTTTTGTGTGGTGTGTTTTACTGGGGGGCGGGGCGGGGGGTTTGGGTTTCCGGGGTTTTCTCATTTTCTTTCTTTAAATTTTCTCTGTCTGGTTTTTTTCTTTCCCCTTTTTATTTTTATTTTTAAAAAATTGATCATTTTCAAATTTTTTTTTTTTAGCGCGTTCACAAAGCAAAATTTACGAAAGCAGTTTTTCGGTTTTATTTTTCTCTTGTTGTACCAAAGTTTTTTTGGTTTAAGGAAAACAAGATCCCCAGGGGGAAAGGGGGATGCAAAATGGGGATCATCCATTTCCCTCCATCCATCCAACATCCATCCATCCCCATCCTCCACCTTTTGTCCTTCCTTTCCCCACCAAAAACCTTTCCCTTTGGGCCGGGCCATCCATCCCTTTTTCTGTCCGCCCTTTCCCTCCCTCCGTCCCATTTCAAACCCCTCCATGTAACCATCCGTTTCCCTTTTTGTACAAACCCATCCTCCATCCCCTCCCCCCACTGTCCCGTCCCTAACCATCCCATCTCCCCCCTTCCCCCCTTTTTCTTTTTCTTTGTCTCTTGGTTTTCTTTTCCCGTCTGCTGTCTGTCCCTGTCTGGTCTGTTTTTTGTTCATGTCTGTCCCCTCCCTCCCCTCCCTCCCTCTCCCCGCCCTCTCTCCCCTCTTCCTCTCTCCCCCTCTCCCCTCTCTCTTTCTCTCTCTCCGGGGGTCTGTTTTCTGTTTGGGGTTTTCCCCTTTTCTCTGCCTGTCTCTCTGCCTTAAACTGTTGTTTCCCTCTTTCTGTTTTGTTCCCTCTGTCTGTTGTCTGTTTTTTTTGGGGTTTTTTTTTTTGTTTGCCTCTCTCTCTGTCTCTCTGTCTCTGTTTTGTTTTCTGTCTGTCTCTTTTCTGTCTGTCTGTCTGTCTGTCTGTCTGTCTGTCTTTTTCTCTCCTCTTCTTCTCTCCTCTTTCTTCCTAATTATCTCTCTCTCCTCCTTTTCTCTCCTCTTTCCCCCTCCTATCCCTCTCCCCCTCACAACCCCCCTCTTCTTTCCTTTTTTCCCACCATTCCCCCCCTTTTCTTTCCCTTTCTCCCTTCCTCCTTCTTTTCTCTCTCATCTCTCTCTCTCTCTTTTCTCTCTTCTTTTCTCTTCCCCCTCTCTCTCTCTCTCTCTATCTCTCTCCTTTTCCCCTGTCTGTCTTTTGCAGACAAAACCCCACATTTAAATTAAAGGGTTTGTGCTATCTCCCAGCTTTTAAAAGCAGTAAGACTTTCAACAATTTTTTCGGCCCCCTTTGGGGGGGGAGAGGTTTTAATCGGGGCTCCGTGGGAAAAATGAAATTTTGGGGGCACGGGTTTCACCCCCCCCCCTCTCATTTGCAAAGTACGCCCCCCCCCCCCCCCCCAAAAAACAAGGAAACAAATACTCCGACACGCGCGTGGTCACATACACCCCACCACCACACAACAGCCCGAGCGCGCGGCCACCAACAACACATTACCACAAAAAGGCCCCCAACAATTTTGGGAATAATCCCCCCAAATAACAAAATGACAAACAAAAACAAAAAAACACTCCACACAACACACAAAAAACACAAAAAAAAAACACCTCTCTCTTTTCTCTTTTCCCCAACAAACCCCCCAATCTCTTTATCCCTCACCAAACCACACCACACACCCCACACACCCACACACACACTCCCCAAACACACACCACTCAATCAAAAAACCCCACACACATACACACAACCCAAAAAAAACCAAAAAACAAACAAAAAAATCACACACACATAACCCCCCACATAAAACCCCACACGCACACAAAATTTTCACCACACTCTCTCATCTTCTCTTCCCCCCCCCCCCCCCCCCCCCCCCACACCACACATTTTCTCTCTCTCTCTCTCTCTCTCTCTCTCTCATCAAAAGCCCGCACACACAGGGGACACCACACACAACCCCCCCCCCCCCCCCACCCCCCCCCCCCCCCCAAAAAACCCCCCAAAACCACCCCCCCCAAAACAAAACCCCCAAAACACGCACGACCCCCACCCCAAAAAAAAAAACCCACCCCAAGCCGTTTTTTCCCCTTTTAAAAAAATTACCCCTTTTTTCCCCCCAAAAACCTTTTTTTTTCCTTTCCCCCCAAAAAACCCAAATGCCCGTTTTGATCTTATCCCCCCATCTTTTTTCCCGGGTTTTTGCTTTTTTTTTTTCTCGCTTCTCGCTTCCCCCTTTTTTTTTGCTTTTTCTCTTCCTAGATGTACCCCGATATAATGTATAAATTTCCCCCTTTTTCCCCCCTTTTTTTCCCCCCTTCAAGTTTTTTTAAAATTTTAATTTTCCCCCCCTTTTTGTTTGTTTTGTTTTTTTTGTTATTTCCCTTTTTACATTTTTTATTTATTTCTTTTTTGTTTTCTTCTGTTTTTCCCCTGCTTTACTTTCTTGTCTTCCCCTCTGTCCTTCCCCCTTTTTTTTTCCCCGGGTTTTTCTCCCCCCCCCCTTTTTTCTTTTTCTCTCCCGTCTCTCTTTTCTGTCTTCTTTTTCTTCCCCAAACCAAACCCCCTCTCTCCCCCCCCCCCTCCCCCCCTCTCTCTCTTTTCTCTCTCTCTCTCCTCTCTCCTCTTTTTTCTCTCTCTCTCCTCCCCAAAAATTTTTTTTAAAAAAAAAAAGCGAAGTTTATATTTTGGGGTTTTTGGGCCTTTTTTTTCCCATAATACTGAGTTTCTCACGACAGACTCACCTTGCTCTCTCCACCTGTATGTTTTGACTTCCTCTGTCGACAGTCCCCTTCTCTTTTAAAACCGTTTGCCAATGTTCTGGCCTCCTTTTTTTTTTTTTTCCCCCCCATTTTTAGATATATGACTTCCCCCCCTCCCTAAACATCTGGGGGGTTTTGGGGGGAAATTTTGGGGTTTTTTTTCTAATAAATTTTGCGGGGAAAACCACTGTTTTGGTTTTAGCAAGCCCCCCCCCCCCCAAAAAACAACAAAAACCCCCAAAAAACAAAAAAACAACAAAAAACAAAAAAAAAAAAAAACCAAAAAAAACCCCAACCCCCCCCCAAAAAAAAAAAAAAAACAAACAACAAAAAAACCCCCCAAAAACAAACAAAAAAATAAAAAAAAAAGGAAAAAAAAAAGGGGGAAAACAAATGCCAAAAAAACCCCCCCCTTTTCCCCCCCCCCCAAAGAAAAAAAACAAAAAAACAAAAAAAACAAAACCCCCCTTTTTAAAGCTTTTTTTGGGGAGAAAAATTGATTTTAAAAGGGGGTGTCGGGTGTTTTTTTAAGATATATCAGTGAAAATTAGTTCTTTTTTTTTTTTTTTTCTTTCCCCCAAATTTTTCAGCTTCTTTCCCCCACCCGGGGGATACCCCTTGTCTAACTCACCCCCCCCTTGGGGGTCACGTCAGACCGTTTTTTTTCGCTTGATGACAAGTTTGCTTTGTCTGATTTTTTTTTTTTAAAAACGTTTTCCCTTATTGGCAGCCATTTTTGACTTCCAAAAAAATTTTTTTATCTTTTAAAGGAAAGAAAAAAGGGGTTAAAAAGGGGAAAGGTGAAGGGTCCCAAAAACCTATTTTTGGGCGTGGGGGGGCGAGGCATCGGGGGCCTAAGCTTCTTGGGGGGCCCGCATTTTGGGGGCCCCGGCCCCAAATTTTCTCTTTTAAATGAAAGTGCATGTTGTTATCATAAAAAACTTTTCGTTATTTAAAAGGGCAATCTCTTTTGGGAAAAATTTTAAAAAAAAACATTTAATGTAGGCCTTGGCATTTTTTTTAAAATCAGTAACTGCCCCCAGTTTTTGGGCCCTTTTGGGTTAATAGGTTTTTTAAAAAGATTTGTTATTTGCTTTTAAAAACCCCGTTTTAAAATTTTTTTTTCTTTCCCCTTTTGGTGTTTTGATTTTCCTTTGCTAATTTGGAGTAATTAATTTTTTTCCGATTATTCAGTTCGGTACTGTAAATTTTTTTTTTTTCGACCATTAAAAAAAAAAAAATCTTCTTCCGCCTTTTTTTTTTTTTTCCTTTTCCCCTTTTTCCCCTTTTTTTTCCCCCTTTAAAATTTTAAAAAAAAAAAATTTTTTTTTTTTTAAAAAAAAATTTTTTTTTTTTTTTTTTTTAAACCCATTTTTTCCCCAAAAACCCCCTTTTTTTTCCCCCCCCCCCCCATTTTTTCCCCCCCCCCCCTTTTTTTCCCCCCCCCCCCCCCCCCCCCCCTTTTTTTTTTTTTTTTTTTTTCCTTTTTCCCCCCGTCCCCCCCCCCCCCTTTTTCTTTCCCCCCCCCCCCCCCTTTCCCCCCTTTTTTTTCCCCCCCTTTTTTTTCCCCCCCCCCCCCCCCCCCCCCCCCCCCCTTTTTTTTTCCCCCCCCTTTTTTCCCCCCCCCCTTTTTTTTTTTTTTTCCCCCCCCCCCCCCCCCCCCCCCCCCCCCCCCCCCCCCCCCCCCCCCCCCCCCCCCCCCCCCCCCCCCCCCCCCCCCCCCCCCTCCCCCCCCCCCCCCCCCCCCCCCCCCCCCCCCCCCCCCCCCCCGGCCCCCCCCTTTTTTTTTTTTTTTTTTTTTTTTTTTTCCCTTTTTTTTGGGGGGGGGTTTTTTTTTTTTTTTTTTTTTTTCCCCCCCCCCCCCCCCCCCCCCCCCCCCCCTTTTTCCCCCCCCCCCCCCCCCCCCCCCCCCCCCCCCCCCCCCCCCCCCCCCCCCCCCCCCAACCCCCCCCCCCCCCCCCCCCCCCCCCCCCCCCCCCCCTTTTTTTTTTTTTTTCTTTTTTTTTTTTTTTTTTTTTTTTTTTTCTTTCTTTCTTTTTTCTTTTTTCTTTTTCTTTTTTTCTTTCTTTTTTTTTTTCTTTCTTTTTTTTCTTTCTTTTTTCTTTCTTTCTTTTTTCTTTTTTTTCTTTCTTTCTTTCTCTCTGTCTTTTTTTTTTTTCTTTCTTTTTTTTTTTTTTTTTTTTCTTTCTTTCTTTCTTTCTTTCTTTTTTCCTTTTTTTTTTGTTTTTTTTTCTTTCTCTTTTTATCCTCTTCTTTCCCTGAAGTAGAGAAACATCTCTGCTTTAAGGTTTAAATTGGATGAAGAGGTATCGGAACAGCTTCGTTTGGTTTATGTTATGTGTACATTGTGTACTCTGACTCAGACAGACAGACAGACAGTACAGACAGACAGACAGACAGACAGACAGACAGACAGACACACACACACACACACACACCACACACACACACCACACACACCACCACACACACACAACACACACACACACAACACACACACACACACCACACACACAGAGTCTATCTATTAGATGCTTTGGATTTTTTTTTTCTTCAAAGTCGAGGCCATTGTCTTTCGATAAACTTACAACTTGAGTTTGCTTTTTTCACCTTCGCAAAAAAACCAAAAACAAACCTTTTTGTGTTAAAATAACATGGCATCTTGCGAGATCGTTTCTCGGTATATGGGGCAGTTGATTAACAAGACGCTGTGCACCAAAAACATGTTAACAAAAAGATATAACTAGATTGTGTCCTATGCTGGTTTAAAACCAGACGCATTGATCTCAGATATAAGATTGTTGTTGTTGTTTCAGCCGAAGCCGAATCGCACAGTTTAGGTTTTGGTCAGTTTATCAGTTTATGCTTTGCAAAATTGTATTTCACAGATTTGATCCGTTGTTGGTGTAGATGTGCACCTTTGTTGGTTATTGAAAACATCGCCGATAAAATCAAAATAAACGATTGTTAAGTATTTCATACTTTTATCAAATATACATACATACGTACACAACCACGAGTATCATCCATGATGGACTTACGTACATGGTTGCAAGAACGCTCGTCTCTCTGTCTACTGTCCTTCTCTGTCTCTCTCTGCTCTCTCTCTGGCTCTCTCTCTGTCTCTCTCTCTCTGTCTCTCTCTCTGTCACCACACACACACACAACACCACACATAACACACACACACACTCACGCGCACACTTACACACACACACACCACACACACACACACACACACAACACACACACACAAAACACACACACACCACACACACACCACGCACACTTACACACACGCACACTTACCACACACACACCACCACACACCACACACACACACACACACACACACACACACACACACACACACACACACCACACACACACACTATACTACCAACACAGTTGCATCCCCCCCCCTCCACCCCTCCAATGGAGAAAGCAATCACCCGCAGGGGGATTCTTACCTGCCTGTGTTGTAGGTGCCGCCACCTGTAGTGTGTGGTGCCAGACTTTTACCTAGTGTCAGGAAAAAGGGAATGTAGGGCTGTACTAGGTTAGTTAGAGTCTGTGAATAAAACAGAAGCTCTCTGTCTATGTGTCTGTTTTGTTTGTGTGTCTGTCTGTCTGTCGGTATGTATGTATGTCTATATGTCTGTCTATGTGGCTGTCAGTTATATGCATGTATATCCGTATATAATTATGTAGGTCTGTCTGTATATATGTATGTATGTCTGTATAAATTTTCTCTGTCTGTCCATATGTATGTATGCCTGTATATTATATGTCTGTCTGTCTATTGTATCTCAGTCTCACCAAGTCTGACTATTGAATGTCTGTCTCACCGTGTCTGCCTGTTTCTCTCTTCCCTCCCTCCCTCCCCTCCCTCTCTCTCTCTCTCTCTCACACACACACACACTCACACTCACGCACAAAACACAAACACACACACACGCACGCACGCACGCACGCACGCACACACACCCCCACACACCACACACACACACACACACACTACAGTCTTGGTAGCAGACAATCAAAACTCACAGTCCGTGACAGACTAATAACGAAGAATGCCCGGTAGTAATTCAAAGGGAAGAGAAATAGGTAGTGGCGCCAAGGCTGGTTAACATTTCTTTGACTTGGCAGGGAAAAAACAAAAAAACGATTAATAAAAGAAACAACAACGCCACCTGCTTAGTGTCAAGATTACTTAGTTCAATGTCTGATTGGTCTTTCCCTTCCTGGTGCTTGTGTTCGGTCTGATTGTTGGGGATCAGGTTAAAGGGAAGAAAAAAAACCCTACCAAACATTAACTATAAAAAAAGAAGAAGAAAAACAACAACCAAAGAAAAAAAAACCCAACTCAAACTCCGTCAAAAAGTCTCCCTACATCAGACAAAAATCATTCTCTCCTGAAAGAAATCCCCCTCCTCAGAAACAATTAATGAAAGCACAAAGAATCCCCGGGAAGGGGGGGGGGGGGGGGGGATCAAGAAGGAATCCCACGTTTCGGTAAAAAAAAAAAAAAAGTCTCCCTACATCAGACAAAAAAATATTCTCTGCTAAAAGAAAAAAAAACCCTCTTCCCCCAAACAATGAAAGAAAAGAACAAATGAACTCGCCCGCTTCGTCAGTAGAAACTTCTGCTTTTTTTGTGTCTTTGCCTTTGCCTTGTTTCAAACCCAGAGGAAAAAGATGCTTATGTTTAGACATTTTGACGCCAACACCAATCACTGCTGATCAGAAAAGGTAAAGATCCCCAAAATTTAGATATTGTAAATAGTATCGACTTAACCTTGTATCTTAGAGTTCAGAATCAAAGACTCAGAATTCAAGATAAAAGACTCGAACTTTAAAAAAAACAACTTGGCCTAACATCTTAATTACGACTAACTGACCAATTTTTTTTTATTAATCTATATAAAAAAAAAAAAAGAAAAAAGAAAAAAAGAAAGAAAAAAAAAAAAAAAAAGAAGGAGGGAAAGAAAATTTTAAAAAAAAAATGTAGTTTTAAAAGGGAGGAATAGAAGTTCGCAAATTGCGATGGGTGATTTTGAGCCCAAAAAGTTTTTCAGTCAAAAAAAACAAAAAAAATAGGGTAAATTTTAAATTTGAAAAATGACTTCGGGTTTTGCCAATACCCCTAACATAAAAAAACTGATTGCTAAAACCAACAATGACCTGCTAATAGCCAATGACTTCACCTGCTAACCAAGACAACTCACCCTAATACCAAAATTGACAACTGCCTGCCAAAAACCAAACAACTGCTGCTAACCAATGAAACGCCTGCCACAACAATGAAACTGACCTGCTAAAAACCCAAAAAACTGACCTCCATTGGCGACATGCAATACCAGTTGTATCGAAAAGGGACTTGGCATAGCAGAATTTGTGGCAGATACCAAAGAATTTTAGGTCTAAATTTGTTCTATTTAAATTGAAGGAATTTGTTTTTACGGGGGCAGATAGCTGGGGGGCACAGCGCCCCTTTTCCCAAGTAAAATTTTAAACAATCGGGGTGGTTACAGTTGGGTGGGGTGACCGTTTGCTTTTGGCCGTTTGTCCCCTTAGTTCACCGACGTAAATGGGCCCCCCCCTTTTTAGGGTGGGGGAAGGTAAAGCCGGGGAGAGGAAGGGCGCCCCTCGATAGTTTGGCCCCTAGAGAAGCTGAGGTTCTGATGCCTCCCCCCCCTACGACCAAAAAGGGTTAGGGGGCCCTTTTTTTTTCCTTTTTTTTTTTTTTACAGAGGGGGATAGAGAAGAGGTGGTTGGGTCACACAGAATAAAAAAAAAAGTGAGAAGAAGGGAAAACGAAAACGAGCGAGCGGAGAGCGAGCGGCGAGCGGGGGAGAGAGTAAGGGAGAGAGAGAGGGAAGAGAGAAGGGGAAAGAGGGGGGGGAGAGAGGGGGAGAGAGAGATCAGGCGGGGAGGAAGAAGGAACAGAGAAAAGGCGGCAAATAAATCAAAGTAAAGGGAACGGAAAAGAGGCAGAAAGACAACAGAAAGCCCGGGCAGACAGACACACCCACACACCCCACAACCCCAACACACACCCCAACCCCACCCCCCACACACACCAAAACACACAGAAAAAAACCTTTTTTGCGAAAAATTCATTACCAAAAATTATACATTTTGTGACAAATCACAAGGCACAGACACACCCCCCAGACGCTAGGGGATCTCCGAGTACCCCCCTGGGAACCCCCCCCCCCACCCCCCAAACCACACACAAACACAAACAAAGAAAGTAAAGTAATAATTGCCGAAGTTCAAACAACACCCCTTTCAAGTTTTCCTTTCACTGTTGGGACCCCCTCCACCTGTTTACATCCTTTACATCCCCACATTTCCAACAATTTTGGCCAAAAACTTATAGGGAAACTTAGGGAGAGAGGAGAGAAAAAGAGAGAGAAAAGAGAGAGGGGAAAAGGGGAGGGGAGAAAAGGAGGAGGGGAAAGAGAAGGAAGAGAGGTGAACAGGTTAATAGGACATAATTTGTACATTGGCCTTAAGCCACAAACACAAGTTTAGGGGGGAAAAACCAATATACCAAAAGACAAAAGATTTGGTTTAGTTCTCCCTGAAAATACGCATTGTATTTTTATTTTTAAACCCCACAATATTCGGAGGAGGCAGAGACAACAGACAGACAAACAAAGGGGAAAAGAAATAGATATAGAAAATTTTTTAAAAGGCCTTTAACTTTCAAACGGGGGGAAATAATTTTTTTTCAAAAGAAGGGGAAAATCTTTCGGGAAAAAAAGACAGACACCTGGCAGGCATTCAGGAGGGGGAAAACAAAACCTACAGGCATTCCCGGAAGTTTTAAACCCGGAAATTAGGGGAGGGGAAACCCCTGGCAGGCATTCAGGGGGGCAGGGAAAACAGGAAACTGGCAGGGAAATTTGGAGGAGGAACGACAGCAGATAGCGGAATTGTAAGAGGGGAAACGCTCTATGAAAAAGTTTAAAAAAAAATGTGACTTTAAAGTGAATTTAGAAAAAGAAAAAAAAAAAACCGCCCCAAATAGAAAAAATTCCATCACAACTTCCCTCTTTGTAAAAACCCAAGAAACAACAAAGCATAAAACAGGATAAAAAATAAAAAAAAAAGGCTTGTATGCCTTTTTTAAAAAAATTTTTTTATTTTTTTTAATACTTCGGAAAACTTAAAATTTTTTTTTTCAAAGCATGTTCCTTTTTGGGGAAACGACATCCTCCCCGGGAAATCCCCGGAAAAAAAGGGGACCTTTAAAGTTGGGGAAAACGGTTTTTGCGTTCGCAAAAAAACTTCACTGAAGAAGATTTTTTAAAAGTTTTAGCGAAGGGAAAAAATTTAATCGAAAAAACGCTGCTATATGTATTTTAATCATGTTTCAGGGTTTTCCATTTTCCGTTTATTTAATTTTTTTCTATTTATTTTTTTTATTAGAGTAAGGTTAATGTACTTTTTTTTTATCTTTTTTTTAATCCATACCCGTAGGATAATTTGTAAATTACAATGCACTACAGTTTTGTTACGTAAGTCGGTAGTTTACGTGTGTGCAATGTCTGTATGTTGCACGTCAGGGTTAGTTATAGTTATAGGTCTGAATTGTTAGTGTTGTCAAGTACGTGTGTCTGTTGTATGCTCTCGAGCACCAGCGAGGAAGGTGAAGAGCAGTGTTCTGTTGTCATGGTAAGATGTGTGAGGAGTGTGGAACTGGAAAAAGGCATGTCAGGGAGATAGTTTACAAACTGCACAGCAATTGCATGCAACCCAAAAAAGCATAAGAGTGACAACACACAGGGACGCACGGGAAACAGAAACACGAGGGCGCCCCCAAAGACACAAAACAAACATACCCAACCTCACTTCCACAAAACCGATCCCACTTTCCTCGGTCTGCTGCTCTACGCACAAGGGCACATCCCTGAGAGATACTGCAACCGCTAGCCACTTCTTGTCTTAACAAGTTGTTCAGTCCTCCTGTCCCTCAGTCCAGTACTCGCTCAATCTTCCCACTGTACTCGATCCACCCCCTCTCAACACTACAAACACACAACAACACTACACAGCCTCTCTCCTCACATCCACTCAAATCTCATCTCATCTCACAACACTCTCGTCCCTTCCTTCCCCTCACACTCACTCACATAGTCAACTATCATCTCCACTATCGCATGTTCTTTCCGACATAATACATAATACACAAACTACAAACAACACACACACGTACAATACATAACACAACAAACCAACCACAACACCACAATCAGAAAGAAAGTATAGCAGCTTTACCATACCAATGACTGACATAGTACCCAAGTCTCAAAAAACACTACAACACTAAACAACTAAGTTACACAACAAAACAAGAATGCAACACCCAAATGTCAATCTTTTAATTTAAAAGAAAAGGATAAGTTTCCCAAAACAAAAACAATTGACTTCCAAAAAAAAAAA
>JASPKP010007768.1:0-12361 GCA_030674155.1 Stramonita haemastoma
AACAACACACACACACACACACACACACACACCACACAAACACACACACACACATCACACACACAACACACACAACAATTTAAAAAAATGAAGTACACACTGGGAATGATGTAAAAAAAAAAGTACTGATTCTTTATTCCATTATCCTAAATTTTAAAAAAAGATAAATAAAAAATAAAATAAATAAAACACACACACACCCCACACACACACACACACACACACACACACACACACACACACAACACACCCACACACACACCACACACACTTTCTCTGCTTGCTTAATTGCACCATAGATACAATAAAACAAAAAGACAGTCTGTTTTTGAGGCATTTTTTTATCACCAGGGGCTACGTACTCAAAGGTCGAGGGTTTGAATTCCATAAGAGCCACAGGGATTTACTTCCACCCACAGAGAGTTTGGGGGAAAAAACTGGTACCACACTTTGAGCTTCATCCACTTATACAGTTGTTATTTTGAGAGTGTTACTCAATTACCTGGCCACTTTGCGAAGGTGTCTGTATCTCCACTATACTACTACTATACTACTCTACTACTACTACTACTACTACTACTACTACTACTACTACTACTCCTACTATCTACTATACTACACTACTCTGCTTGCTGTGCTGCTGCTG
The DNA here is from genome assembly GCA_030674155.1 of Stramonita haemastoma. Classification (NCBI taxonomy): domain Eukaryota; kingdom Metazoa; phylum Mollusca; class Gastropoda; order Neogastropoda; family Muricidae; genus Stramonita; species Stramonita haemastoma. Next base: position 647 of record JASPKP010007768.1, read on the forward strand.
CTGCTGTCCTGCTGCTACTGCTACTTACTACTAGTACTGCTGCTGCTACTACTGCTGTGGCTACTGCTTGCTGCTGCTGCTGCTACTGCTGCTGCTGCTGCTGCTGCTGCTTACTATTACTACTACTGCTACTAATTTGTACTACTTCTACCTCAACTATGCTGCTACTACATCTAATAATAAAAATAAAATATTACACACTGATACTAATCATACAGTAAATTTCATTTTTTCCATATCCAAAAACTGTAAATGCCTCCAACAACCTCCTTCCCTCACAAACTCAAACACACAGACACACAGACACACAGACACACAGACTCACACACACACACAGACACACAGACACACAGACACACAGACACAGACACAGACACACCACACACACACACACACACACCACACACACACACACACACAAAACACAACACACACACACACACACAGAGGTTAAATTCTATTCTGCTTTATTGAAAGTAGGCCATTATGTGCCAGTAGGAACATATGGCAAGATTTACAAAAACTGCATACACACAGGGACTGGATGTAAAAAATCACATGACTGCTTATTCCGTCATCCTCAATATAAAAGAATAGATACACACACACACCACACACACAACACACAACAACTCACACAACACACACACACACACCACACACACCACCACACACACACACACACAACACACACACAGAGTCCTTTGGATGAGACTTTAAACCGAGGCCCCGTTTGCGAACGCACAAAGAACATCTTGCGCACATGTGAAATCCGGTTCCGCCTTTCGTAAGAGTAGGTCATTGTGTGCCGGTGGGAGCAATGACAATATTTACAAAACCACATTCACACGGGGACCGGATGGAAAAAAAAGCACATGATTGCTTATTCTTTTATCCTCCATGTAAAAGAATAAATAAATGATAAATAAATAGATAAATAACACAAACACACACACATACACCACGCACATAAACACACACACAGATATAGATATAGATATAAAGATATATATATAGACATATAAAAATATATTTATATTATATATATATTATACACACACTATTTCACTGGACATGGTTATCTTAAATACACAGTACTGACTATAAAAAAAAAACTAAAAAAACTGACATATCAGACTATTTTAGACTGAGATATACGTTCAGCTTCCCCTATTGCTACATGGTAGATGATTCCATACAGCAGAACATAACAAAAGAAGGAATGATATCCAAAGGGTTTTTAACCTTGTGGAATGGAGCTATCTGCATGAGAAAAACCGTGCACCATGACATCTCTTCATCCCTTTGACAATGAACACATTCACTGAACACATGTCTAGTTCCTTGCATGTGTGTGTACACTTCAGTCTGTTGTGAGACAGCAGCCACTTCTCTTCTATTAGCCACTTACTCGGCTCACCAGTTGAAAAAAGTCAATATGGATCAGGTCAGATTCTGTTGCTTTGTTTCTCTGTCTCTTTATCTCTCTGTCTCTGTGTGTCTGTCTGGCTCTATCTGTATGTCAATTTCTCTCTCTCTTCTCTCTCTCTCTCTCTCTCTCTCTCTCTTCTCTCTCTCTCTCTCTCTCTCTCTCTCTCTCTCTCTCTCTCTCTCTCTATTAATTTTCATATGAATGTTTTGTGAGCTTATAGGTTTCATCGATGATAATTTGTTGACAGAAGTGTTTTGTGGGTGTTCTGAAACATTTCGTTGATTGGTTTGTCTTGATGACGATGCATTTTGATAACGCTCTCTCTCTCTCTCTCCTCTCTCTCTCTCTCTCTCTCTCTCTCTCTCTCTCTCTCTCTCTCTCTCTCTCTCTCTCTCTCTCTTCTCTCTTTCTGGTCCTGATTATTTTGCTATTTTTTTCTTCTTCATTAGTATATATATTTTATTTTTTAATGTATAGAGTTTGATTTAAAACTTGTTTGTATTTATAACCTTACATGTTGTTTCGCTCCTACTTGATTTTTAAAAATTTTTTTTTATACAATTTTGCTCTTTTGTTTGTTGTTTGCCTTTTGGGGGGTTTCTTTTCCTTGTAAGGATTGGCTACATTATAAGTTTATAGATAATTGATGATAATTATTTTTTTTACAGAAGTGAGAGTGTTTTGAAATATTGACTAGATTGTTTTGATGTAATTTGAAGATGCTCTCTCTCTCTCTCTCCTCTCTCTCTCTCTCTCTCTCTCTCTCTCTCTCTCTCTCTCTCTCTCTCTCTCTCTCTCTCTCTCTGACTCTGTCTGTCTGTCTGTCTGTCTGTCTGTCTGTCTGTCTGTCTGTCTGTCTTCTCTCTCTCTCTCTCTCTCTCTTCTCTCTCTCTCTCTCTCTCTCTCTCTCTCTCTGGGTTTTTCCTTTCCTTGTTAGATTTGGTTAAATTGTGAGTTTTTAGGTTTCATTGATGATAGTTATTTTTATGGAAGTGTGAGTTTTTAAAAAAATATTTTTGTTGACTGGTTTGTTTTGATGACGATATAATTTGGCGATGCTCTCTCTCTTCTCTCTCTCTCTCTCTCTCTCTCTCTCTCTCTCTCCTCTCTCTCTCTCCTCTCTCTCTCTCTCTCATCTTCTCTCTCTCTCTCTCTCCTCTCTCTTTTGCTTCCTTTCCCTCTCCTTTCCCCTCCAACTTCCACCTTCAGATATTCTATCCTAGACTTATTATGGAGAGGAGTATTTTGGTTGTTATGTTGGATTCAAACTGTATTCTTACCATTTGAATATTGAAATGTGTTTTCATATAGTCTTTTGTGTTTAAAGGATTTTATGTTGTTGTTGTTTTTTAATCTGTTTTTTTTTCCCCTTTTATGCCTACTTTGCTTGTTTTTCCCGCTTACACACACACACACACGCACGCACACACACACACACACACACACACACACACACAACACACACACACACACACACACACACACACACACGCACACACGACACACACACACACACACACACACACACCACACACACACACACTCACACACTCACGCATTATATATTTGTAATGCCTTCTGTTTCATGGTCCTGAATATTTGCTATTTTTAAAATGTTTTTTGCTATGTTATTTTTTGTTTAAATAATTATTAGTGTATCCAGTTGGGATGACGCGTTTTGTTGAATGTATTCTGTTTTCTTTTTTAAAATATTGTTTGAACTACTGCTGGTGGTGATGCTGGTATGTAGAGGTAGGGAGGGGGTTTCTTAGCTTTATTCCCTGATCAGGGCAAGGGCCGGATGAAAAAAAGTATGTAATGCTTACTTACTCTGTTACCCTTGAAAAATAAAGATTATTCATTCATTCATTCATTCTTCTCTCTCTCTCTCTCTCTTCTCTCTCTCTCTCTCTCTCTCTCTCTCTCTCTCTCTCTCTCTCTCTCTCTCTCTCTCCCTCCCTCCCTCCCTCCCTCTCCCTCTCTCTCTGTATTTTCATCTTTCAAACCCCATCTCTGTCTCTGTCCTTGTGTCAGACACACATGAAGAAACATTTCCATGACAATGAAGAAACTGCTACTATTTTGTATTTCTTTTTGCCAATACTATTTGATTTTCTTGGCCCTAAAACCCTATACCATAGGGCAGATCTAACAAAGACCTTCTTCTTCAGTTTGTTTTACTATGTCAGTTTTGATATGTCTGGCAACAGTTGGTACGTTACATATGTGATTAAAATAACAAGCAGTTATGCACTGTTCATGGACAAAAATAGATAATTTTTAAAAATATTCACAAAGACACCAAAAATAGCAAATACACATGTGCAAGGCATGCAAACATGTGCAGGCACACACACACACACACACGCACACACGCACACGCATACATGCAAAAACACACACACATGCACACACACACACACATGCACACACACACACATACAACTTTGACCACACCACACTATAGGTACACCTATGCAGAAAAGATTTTGGAGTCTGTTATTTGCGTACAACAATACATAGAAAATATCCAGTTCAAGTCTTCTCTCAGAAAATATTTGTTCAATCATTCATAGATGCATTGCCATAAAAATCAGTTTTTAAAAAAAACTACCCCAATATTCAAAGGAAATGTATGTCAAAACAATAGGGAAAAATGTGGGGGAGGGAGGAGAAGGGGGAAATGTATGTCATCAAAGAGTGAAGGACAAGAGATAGAGAGAGCAAGAGAGGAACAGAGAGATATGGGATTAACACAGAGAGAGAGAGAGAGAGAGAGAGAGAGAGAGAGAGAGAGGAGAGAGAGAGAGAGTAGAGAGAGAGAGAGACAGAGAGAGAGATACAGAGAGAGAGACAGAGACAGAGAGACAGAGAGAGAGATACAGAGAGAGATACAGAGACACAGAGAGAAAGAAAGAGAGAGGAGAGAGGGAGAGACGGACAGACACACAGACAGACAGACAGAGGCAGAGATGCAAATGCACAAAGGTACCAGACTCAAATACTGTCAAACAGGCTGAAATATCCAAAACAGATTAGATAACTAGCACTTCTGCACACCCAAGAGCAGGATGTCCAAATGACCCATCCCTAATCTCTTTTGGTCAGCTCTCCACCTCTCCTCCATCAGGTCATACCATACTAATTTAAGTATTCCATGGGCTTCAGACATAAAACATACTTGTCAAACAAAAAAGGCTTCACACACACCACACACCACACACACACACACACACACACACACACACACACACACACACACACACAACACACAACACACACACACACACATCTCGACAAGAAACAAAAAAGGAACAAAAACAAAATGTTTGATTCAAACTACAAGCTTTTCATTCCATAACATAGTATGATAAAGACATTCAGAATCAATAAAAAATATTACAAATGTTCATGAAGATTTTGCAGATGTCTTCAGGGTGCCAAGGCATCCTCATCTCAAACCCTGGACACCCCACCAGTGCACAAGTCAGCATGAAGGACTCTTCCATACAGGGGGCTACACCTGTGGCATGGGACAATTCAAAGGGCTGTCACCTTTGTCACACGTCTGCAGACAGTCCTGGTCAGTTTGGACACGTACCTCAGTCACATCAACACGTCCAGCCCACCTCTGGTCATGTCCATGACTGTACCCAACACAATCATACCACTGGGTACAGCCACAACCTGACTGGGTGCGATGGGTATCATCAGAATACAGTCCCCTGCTGCCATGACCGTACTGCATACATGGTTGATACATCTGGATGTTTGTATGACCACACTGGATGTGTGCATGACATATCTGGATGTTTGTATGACCACACTGGATGTCTGCATGACACATCTGGATGTTGCTATGGATGCTCTGGGTGTGATCATGGCATAACTGGATGCATGCATGATACAACTGGATATATAAATGACCACTCTGGATATGTGCAAGGTACAACTGGATGTATATACAATACAGTTGGACACATGTATGATACAACTAGATGTCTGTGTAACTCAACTGGATGCATGAATAATACATCTGGATATATGAGTGAGGCCTTACAACGTGTCCATGTTACAGATGATTCCTTTCGAAATTCCACCATGTCCATTACAAATACAACTGCATCACATCCAACTGACACCGGAAACATTCAATGTGTAACAGATAACGGACACACCATGACACTACTGATCACAGTGACAATACAGCCAAGTGTGACCCCTCTGCTGCTGAAAACATCAATGCTACACTCAAGTCCGACTCCTCTAGGACTGAACACGACTGTGGAGTCACTGGACATAGCATGGGTGATGTGTCAGACAGCCATGGTACAGCAGCAAAGAGTAATGATATCATGAGATCCTTCCATGAACACAGGCCAGATAACCACAGACACAACCCAGCTGCAGACACGGATGGCAGTGAGTTCATTTCCTGCAGTCATGACATCACTGCATCCAGCAGCCATCCACATACATACAATACTGAAGCAGTGAGATATGACATCACTGCTGGTGATTCACATACATACAATGCTGAATCAGTGAGATATGACATCACTGCTGGTGATCCACATACATACAATGCTGAAGCAGTGAGATATGACATCACTGCTGGTGATCCACATACATACAATGCTGAAGCTGTGAGAAATGACATCACTGCTGGTCATCCAAAGACTATAACCACTGATGACAACAGCAGTATTACAACAAGTTTGCCCAAAAGAAACCTAGCACACACATGTACAGAGTCTGATAAAGACTTCAGTAATCAGCCCAATTCAGAGGAGCGTGGTTTAAAACCCCTTGTCTGTGAAAATGGTGGCAGAGCATCCAGCAAATCTACATCTTTAAAACAGCCCACATTCCTCCACACTGGGCAAAAGTCAGACACATGTGTGCAGAGGGGTGAGTCATGTGAGACAAATGCTTCTTTACATAATCAATCATTCATCCACAAGGAACAAAAGACCGCAGCCTCGAGCTTGACAAACTGTGAAAAACTGTTTCCCCAGAAGTCAGGTATAAACAAACATAATAATATGCCAATCCACACAAGAGACAAGTCACATACATGCCCATTTTGTGAAAAATCATTTAGACGGAAGGCTTCTTTGCATGCTCACGTTCGAATCCATACAGCGGGAAAGCGACACGTGTGTACAGACTGTGGAAAAGCTTTTAATGACAAAGCAAATCTTAACAAACATATGCTTATCCATACAAGGCAAAAGCCATATGCCTGTGCCATTTGTGTGAAAACTTTTAATCAAAAATCAAATTTAAACACACACATGCTTATCCATACAGGGCAAAAGCCACATGCCTGTACCATTTGTGGAAAAACTTTCCGTGAAAAATCAAATTTAAAGAAACACATGCTTATCCATACAGGAAAAAAGCCACATGCCTGTCCCATTTGTGGAACAACTTTCAATCAAAAATCAAGTTTAAACACACACATGCTTATCCATACAGGTCAAAAGCCACATGCCTGTGCCATTTGTGGAAATACATTCCGTGAAAAATCAAGTTTAAACAAACACATGCTTATCCATACAGGACAAAAGCCACATGCCTGTGCCATTTGTGGAAAAAACTTTCCGTGCAAAATCAAGTTTAAACTCACACATGCTTATCCATACAGGACAAAAGCCACATGCCTGTGCCATTTGTGGAAAAACTTTCATTCAAAAATCAAATTTAAACAAACACATCTTAATCCATACAGGGCAAAAGCCACACGCCTGTGTGAATTGTGGAAAACATTTCAATCAAAAATCAAGTTTAAACAGACACATGTCTATCCATACAAGACAAAAGCCACATGCCTGTGCAAATTGAACAAAAACTTTCAGATACAAATCCCATTTAAACAAACACATGTTAATCCATACAAGAGAAAAGGGACATGCCTGTACAGACTGTGGAAGAAATTTTGATAAAAAATCAACTTTAACCACACATAAGCTGGTTCACACAAGAGAAAGGGATATTTCAAAGGACAAAAAATCGACAGCATATCTGAACATGTTTTACACAAACTACCCTGTCCAATTACTCTATCCACTTTTAAGACCTTCTTCGGTAACCAAAAATAAATCTGAAAGGTTTGTTTTTTTTATAAGCATGCAGACTCAGATTTTTCCCTTAACTCTCTCAAGAAAACTGAAATCTTGCAGAGGAAACAGTGTTTTATCATCAAAGATGTGTAAACTACAATAAAAGGAAACACATTATTATCTAATGGAGGTCAGACAGAAAGACAGAAAGAAGGAAATTGTTGATAACAATCCAGATCAACATGATTTTCTCTCTCTCTCTCTCTCTCTCTCTTCTCTCTCTCTCCTCTCTCTCTCTCTCTCTCTCTCTCTCTCTCTCTCTCTCTCTCTCTCTCTCTCTCTCTCTCTCTCTCTTCCTCTTCTCTCTCTTTCTCTATGTCTGTCTGTCTGTCTCTCTGTCTGTGTCTCTGTGTGTATAAGGAGGGGGAGGGTGACAGTGTTATGTCATCTTCATTACTCTTTTCGTTATGTTTATACATGTAGCTTTACTGTGCAAAAATCGCCTTTTTTTCAGCTTAACAGCCAGCTGCATTGTTCTGCATTGATGGTCTGTGTTGTGTTTCATTCCTTTACATTATCACCTAGCAAGAGATAAAACATCTGTACCTCGTTTCTCACAAACAGGTTTTACAACACAATGACTACCTGCTTTTCAACCCTGTAAAAACAGGTTGCTGTGTTTTAGGCAGGTATAAATGATAAAGTGACGAATTGATGGAATCAGCTGAAATATCATCACCTGATTGAACACAGAGAAATAAAGGATTAGGTCTGATGTATATTTGCTTTTATTAAGTGCTAAGTAGGTAAAATACAGTAACATTTATATCTTTATCAAGTTATCAAACTGCTACACACATGTTGAAAGGCTAATAGGGTTCAAAAACAAAAAGCACAATATGACAGTTTTTCACAACATGCACATTTCCTGCTGAAAACTGAGCTCCAGTTAGTTAGCTTTTTTCTGCTGTGTTCCCATGTACAAAAATGTACTTTCTTCAAAAAAAGTTTGGATCTGTTTTCTATATCAAGAAACCTTACTCAGCACATAAGCTTAAAACAGGAGCTTGAGCATGTGTTTTTGTAATGTGTTTTTTTTTTATTGTATTCATTTCTGAGTAGCAACTATTCCTTAAGTCAATGTACTGTTCTGCATTAATGAGGGGATTTTTCCCCTGAAGTTAACATCAGTGCTGACTCCACTCTTCCCAAAGTCCTTTGGATGAGACTATAGACCAGGGCCTATATGGGAACACACGCAGAAGATCTTGTACACATGTTAAATCCTGTTACGCTTTTCGTAAGAGTAGGCCATTGTGTGCCGGTGGAAACAGATGACAAGATTTACAAAAATGCATACACACGGGAACTTGATGTAAAAAAGCACATGTGCTTAGTTCATTATCCTCCATATAAAAGCAGCAATAAAAAAATAAATGTATATCCTGTAAGCATATTTATTCTATCTACCAGAAAATGTGAACAAATACACATGCTTCAGTATTCATCAGTGTTCATTCCAAACCTAATAACTTGCAGCAAAAGAGAATATTTGTCAATATTTGTAAATATTTGTTTCATAATTAGACAAAAGAGTAAAGGGTTTTCAATGTTATATCTTGTTTCTGCCTTAGTTTCTAAAAACGTGTATTTTGATCATATCATATTATCTAGTTGCCATCCCGTATGTGATTACTATTTACATGTTCTAGAATAAGACTGATGTTTTACATGCATTGTTTTTATGACAAGTATGCTAGTGTTTTGCCTTGACACTGTAGGTAATAATGTCTCGTGTGTGAATGCAGGATTTTAAAAGAACTGTTGGTTATTAAAAACGGTGTGCTTGTGTCCATGAGTGTTTTCCCAAGCTTTTCAGAGAGTACTTGTGCATGTCCATATCTTTAGACAATAAATTTCCTTTCCTCTTATTTCAATTCCTTTGATGTCAGTGTGTTTTGTAAAAATCCTTGTGTCTTTGTTGTGTTGCAAGCACTTTCTATTGGCAACACACATTCACTGCTCTCTCTGTTTTTGTGTCAGTCTGACTACCTGTCTGTATGTGTGTGTGTGGATTAGGGGGGGTGGGGCGTGTGTGTCTGTGTTGTGTGTGCGCCTGTGTGCGCCAATGTGTGGTGTGTGTGCGTCTGTCTGTCTTTCTGTCTGTCTGTCTGTCAGCCTGCCTGTGTCTGTCTGTCTGTCTGTCTGTCTGTCTTGTCTGTCTGTCTGTCTGTCTGTCTGTCTGTCTCCTCTCTGTTCTCTCTCTCTCTCTCTCTCTCTCTCTCTCTCTCTCTCTCTCTCTCTCTCTCTCTCTCTCTCTCTCTCTCTCTAACATGGATGTGTGTATGTGCACGAACCCAAACACACACAGAAATACACATACGTATATGCATGCATACACCCACATTAACACACACATGTGCAAACAACAACACACACACACACACACACACACACACACACACACACACACACACACACATTTGTTTAAAAAATTACATGAAACCAAAAAAGGTGACCGTTTTGGGTTAAAAGTAAACCCATTTTCTTCTTTTAAAATAATGGCTGAAAATTGTTGGTGGTGATCGGGATGTAGGGGGAGAGGGGGGGGTTTCGTTTGCTTTATTCCCGAAACAGGGCAAGGGTCGGATTTAAAACAAATATGTAGTGCTTACTCTGTAAAACCCTTTTAAAAAAAAAGAACAAACATTCAAAGAAACCCTTCTCTGCTTTTTTAAACTTTCAAACACAAACTCCTATCGTCCTTTAAAACATAAACACATGAAGAAAAAATTTCCCCTACAAAGAAAAACTGCGGGTTAAAATTGAAATTGTTTTTACCAAAACCATTTTTATTTTTTGGGCCCCAAAAAACCCTATCCATAGGGCAAGATCAATAAAGACCCTTTTTCTTCAATTTTTTTTTACTATGTCACCCTGAAATTCTGGCAAACAGTTGGGTTTTTTTCAATTTTGGGGATTAAAATAACATGCCGTTTTTGCACTTGTTCATAACCCCAAAAAAAGACAATTTTGGTAAATATTTACAAAGGGCACAAAAAGCAAATGCACGTGTGAATGCATGAAAAAAGGGGAGGGGTACACAAAGACACACAAAGCACACCCCCACACAACAAACACACATGCACCACACACAAAACTTTTCCCCCCAAAAAAAACAAAAAAGGAACAAAAACAAAAATTTTTTGATTCAAACTACAAGCTTTTTGATTCTATAAACCCATAAGATAAAGCATTTCAGAATAATAAATATTTCAAATGACAGAAGATGTTGCAGAAGTCTTCAGGGTGCCCAAAGGGATCCTCATCTCAAAAAACCCCGGGGGGCCCCCCCCATGCACAAAACACATGAAGGGCTCTTCCAAAACAAGGGGGGTACCCCTGTGGGATGGGACAATTCAAAGGGGGGTTTACCTTTGGCACAAAAGTCTGGGGAACAAAAACCCCGGTTTATTTTTCCCACCTACCGAGTCAGATCAAAAACGTCCAGCCCAACCCCTTTTTCACGTCCCTGACTGTACCCCAACCCCCAAACATACCCGGGGACAGCCAACCCTGACTGGGGGCAATTGGGGACAAACAAAAAAAGTCCCCTGCTGCCCAAAGACCATAAAAAGCAAAACATGGGTTTTATAAAATCTGGATGTTTTATGACCCCACTGGATGTTTTTCAAAGACACATCTGGAATTTTTTTTATGACCACAATGGATGTGTGCCCTGGGCACATCTGGATGGGTTTTTTTTTGACCACACGGGATGTGGCATGGACACATCTGGGGGTTTTTTACGACCACAAGGTTTTGTGCATGACACATCTGGGGGGGTTTTTTTTGACCACACTGGATGTGTGCATGACATATCGGGGTGGGTTTTCTGTGGAAAGCTCTGGGGGTTGGGTCAAAGGGAAACCCGGATGCATGCAGATACAACTGGGGTATATGTATGACCACTCTAATATTTCAAAGGTACAAACTGGATTTCAGACAATACAGTTTTGGCCCCATTTATATACAACAGATTCTGTGTAACTCAACTGAATGCATAAATAAAACATCTGGAAAATTTGAATAAACCTTTAAAAACCCTTTCCCCTTTTTGCAGATGAAATTTCCCTTTTTAAATTCTAAACCCTGTCCAATTCAAATACCGCAAAACACCCCGACACCGGAAAAATTTAATTTAACAGTAAAGGGGCC
>JASPKP010007769.1:0-12360 GCA_030674155.1 Stramonita haemastoma
CACATTCAATACATCTGAAAGGGGACAAACGGGATATCTTTTTTATCATCATAATCATTCTGTCTTATCGCATCATCATCATGAAGGAAAGTGACTGTCCTGAGCACATTTTGTCGACACTCTATAAACAAATCAATTCCAAACATCACTAAACAAGGGTGACTGACATTAAACTTTCATTTTTCAAAACGGGTGTCAGCTTGACAAGACAAAAATATCAAGCGGGTCGGGACATTGAAAACAAATAAGCTAATCTACATCAGCGGTGGAACTCTGGGGGAACCCCATAGGTTTTTCAGAAAAACCAAAGGGCATCCTTTGTTAGGGGCCACATCGGGGCTAAAAACAAGCAAAGAACCCACTATAAAACAAGCCTGTCAGGGGTCTATGTTAAACATGCGCCCCCCAAAAAATTAGGGGAAAACAATTTTCGGGAACAAATCTTGACCAAATTTTGCATGAAATTTTTCCCAAAAAAAAAGAGAGAAAAAAACCTTAGGAAATGACCCATATGGTTTTAAAATCCTTACTGAATATAAACAAAATGATCCTGTCCGACTAACATTACATTTAAAAAAATGACAAATTTAAGCTACATTCAAGATCACTCCAGCCTAGATATACGCCCTATTTTTTGTCAGTACAAAAAATTAAAAAAAAAAACCTTCCAAACAGACAAAAAAAAATTAACATACAGTACAATTTACCTCATTCCCCCTTGTCTCAACAATCAGCTCTTTTTAATGTGGAGGTTGCACTGCTGTTTTCCTGAATAACAAAACAAAGTTTTTATAAAAATAACACACACACACACACAACACAACACACCACACACCCCACACCTCACAAACACACACCCCCACCCCACACCACAAGACTGAATTTTTTTAAATTTAAACAATTTCATGTTGCAGATTAAACAGTATCATACAATCCTCAAAAAAAACTGTCGGTCATAGTATGTCTTTTTGTTTTGTTTGAGGCTTTTCATATTTTGATTGTTTAGGAGGGGTGGGGGGAAAAAATAGTTGACTGATAAGTTGATAGTAAATTCTACCTATTCTATGATAATGCCATTGCAACAAGCTAAATCACAATTTAACTTAACTAAACTTCTGGAACTAAAAAAAAAAAAAATTAAAAAAAAGAAAAAAAGGAAAAAAAAAACATTGCATTTTAACATGAAAGTAACCACATCAAAGTTATATCCCCCCAAAAATAAAAAATCAAAATACCACCTGTTCTTTTTTCCCAAAACAAGCAAAATTCTTTGTTTCCGGGGTTTATTTTCTTTCCTTCTGTTAAATCTTCCCCAAAAAACCCCCCCCCCCCCCCCCCCCCCCTACCCCTCTTCTTTTGGGGGACAAAAAAATAATTAAAAAAAAAAGGAAAAAAAAAAAAAACTTCTAACAAAAAAAAAAGAGAGGAAAAAAAAAAGGGCTTACTCCATTTCCCATCCCAGCAGCCCACAAAAATTAAAATGCCAAACTCGTACCCCACTGGCATTTTTCTGCCCCTTTCCATGTTTTCTTTTGGGCCCATTTCTCCAAACACACCTGAAACACCATTACGCCACAATTCATAACACCATTGTTCTACCTTGTTTTTTTTTTTGGGGGGGGTGTTTTGTTGATCATTGTTGTGTGTTCCCCGCCTAAAACACCCTGGGGGGTCACCCAATTAGCACTATTCTTAATCATCTATCGGAACACTGTAAACTTGTAAGTACTCACTGGATGAGAAGTTTGTGCGCATTTTAAGGTGTTCCCACACTTTAATTATACTCCCCATATTTTGACTTAGACATGTTTTCCTCTATAAAGAAATGTATTAGATTGTTATGCTAAACTTAGCCCTTTCGGGTTAATACATCTCAACTAACACTTTAAAGCACAACATTTCAATGTCCCCTTTTTGGCCACCCTTTACATCAATAACTGACAAAGTTTTTGGCCGGCCAATTAAAAAAAAAATTGTACAAGGCAACACGAAAGCCAAAAAAAAGGGAGAAAAAACTAAAAAAGGGATGCCTGAAGCAGAAAAACAGAAAAAGGAGGGAGGACAAGGGGCACAAACACAACAAAGGAAACAAACAGAGGGAAAAAGAAAAACAAAAAGGGAGAAAAAAAGAAAAAGCAGCAAGGAAAACAATAAGCTCCAAAAAAAGATACGACACACACCCCCCCCTGACACACAGCACCACACATTCATCACTCACACACAAAAACACCACATCACACAAAATTTAAAAACACAATAATCAGAAATGAACAATGAAACTTCCCCACCACATTTCAACCCAACCAACAGCCCCAAAAAACCCAAAATAAATGACTGATTAAAATTTCAACTAAAAAGAGAGCAGGGAAGTAAAAGGGGGGGGGTCTTCCCTGCCCTTGAACAGGTAGAGGATGGCCTGCAGGGCCCCCATCGCCTCCCCCCTCTCTGCCCCCTCCGCATGTTCTGCAGCGTCCCAAAAACCGCTTCTCTTTGGGGGGTCCCCGTGGATCCAGCGGGGAAGCCCGTTGTTCAAAATCAAGGGGGTAAAATGTTCAATTTCTCTTCCCAGAATCAAGTTCCCAAAAAAAAAAAACCCCACCCCAAATATCTACAGTTCTACCAAATGACTCTGACCGGGATTTGTAAAAAAATTGAAAAGTTTAAAATCAACAAGACGCAGACGTGCCCATAATTTATGAAAACCCCCCCCCCTCCCCCAACCCCGTGCACACACACAGACACAGCCAAAGGCACACACCACAAACCCCCACACACACACAACACACACACACAAAACACACCACACACCCCACCAACACACACCACACACCCCACAGAGCTCAAAAAACTGACAAATTTTGCATCTTGTAAACTGAATACTTTTACAAATATTTATAATCAACAAAGATTTTAAAACACATTTAAACATTTTGGTGACTTACCATTTTTTGGAAAGCCCTCATAGCTAAAACTGTGGGTGGACAAATTTGGGCAATCCTCTGTTAGCTTACAGCTTGAAAAATAAAATAACAAATTAAAATAATACCACGATTCTTTAATCAAGCTGAATGATATTTTGTCTTACTATTTTCAGATTAATTCGTTAAAAAAACAAACAACAACAAACAAAAAAAAAAATATATTTTTCAACCCTGTAACTAAATTTCTCAAGTAACAAGTGCATAAGTAAAGACTGTAGCTTAGTGAAAGAAAAAAATAAAAAAAATATTTAAAAAATTTAAATATATCAATTTTCCACATTTCACAGGACAAAAAAGGAAATAGAGGGGTACAAACATTATATATAGCTATAGGGGGTTTTTAAAAACACATAATAATAAATTGTTAAAAACTGAGAATATAACTTATAAGTAACATTATTCCCCCGAAAAATAAAAAAAAAATAAAAATTGAAAAACTTTTTCTGGGAAGTAATTTTAAAACTTTAACCTGGACTGATTTCCCTTTGTTACTCCTGAATCATATTGATTAATATATATTATATAATTTTATTTTATAAATATAATATATAATAAAAAAAAAATATATAAAAAATTTATATAAAATTTATTTTTATATATTGTGTGTGTGGTGTGTGTGTTGTGTGTGGTGTGTTTGGTTGTGTGGGTGTGTGTGTTTGTGTTTAAATTTTAAAGGGGCATTCCTAAAAATTGAACAGATTTCAGGGCAATCAAACAAATCAAAGAGTAAAACGGATAGCTGCATTTAAAAGGGGGTGTACAAAAGAAGAAACCAGAAGGATCAATAATTATTCATAATGGATTCAGTATATGGAATCTGTTAAATTTAGTAGCCCTGGGTTTCCTGCCTCTTGTTTGGGGGCATGGAGTATGAAATTTAAGTGTCAGCTCAAAATTCGTTGGAATACAGATTTTTTTGGTTTGGTGTGTGTTGGTGGTGTGGTGTGTGTGTGTGGTGTGTGGGTTTTTGGGGTTTTGGGGTGGTGTGTGTGGTGGTGGTGTGGGGTTTTCATGTGTGTTGTGTGTGTGTTTGGTTTTTGTGTGTGTTGTGTGTGGTGTGTGTGGTTTTTATTGCGTAGTGTGTGTGTGTGCCTTGGTATCACTGTATGTGTGTCGTGTGCAGGGTAAGTTCTTTATAAAAGATAAAAATGAGACCAAAAACTTATAGAAAACATTCATGTCTTACCTGCAATTTCAGAGGAGTACCCCGTCAGCATCATATAATGAAATCGATGTCAATGCTGTCATTCATTTTCTAAATGCAATAAAAAGACTGTCATCATTGCTGATTTCTTTCAGTTTTTAAAATATACATATCTTTATCAAAATTTAAATGAAAATTACTTTTTATACTCTTTAAACTAAATAACAGTGTTTACAATGTTTCATTTCACAGGCCAAAAAATAAATAGGCTTTTCAAAGTTTTTCTTGACAACTATTTTTTTTGTTTTTTTTTTCCCCGATATTTATTTCAAACAATATTTTTTTTTCCACTTTTAAAATAACAGCATACCCGCCCCAAACTGTGTTTAGCAACACACATGTTCACTAAATAATGCATTTTCATAAAAATTTTCTCACTAAACCCTTTAATCTATGACCTCACATGGGAAAAGAAAACTGCCCCCAGGACCCCTCACACAATATTTTTTTGATTGGGGAAAATTTATGACTATGACTTTATAATACTTTTTTGCACTGTAAAAACTTTATAAGGGTCTAAAAACTTATCATTTTTGAAACAAAAGCTTGACGTAAATTTAAAATACAGCAAGACCCTCAATCCACTGTTTTTTGTTAAACTGTGCATGTGTATAAAACTCAGCTAGCATAAATAGGGAAAAAAAACACATCACAAGTCCCTTTTCAATAACTGACTAAGTTGTTTACCCCACTCTTGTTGTGCAGTGTTTTGCATTTCAAGGGAAGACTTAACCACTCTGATGCCGTAGGAGTCAGCTAACAAGCGACATCCTTATTTTTTCCCCCCGATTTTTCAAGCTTTTGTCCAGCACAAAATAAAAATATCTTTTCACAAGGAAAAAAACCATTGCTATTTTAAAGAAATGGAATCCCCCTATTGTCTATGACACAGTGAATGTAATTTTTTTTTTTAATGAGTCATTCATTGACTGGGAGGTTTGTGTGATGTGAGGCCCAGCACCCCTGTGGAAAAATTGAGGTCTCATCTTTTGTACTCTATGGTCAGTCAGCCATACCACTTCATGGAAAACATCACTACTTTACAAGCACTGCTATATTATTATATGATATATATTTTTTCTTCTATCAAAAAAATGATAAGAAAGGTTGATGACTTTTGTCCTGATGATTCACTTGATAATGACAAATGAAGTGATGTGTGACACATGCTGGTACCATGTAGCAAACTTTTCATCAGAACGCGGAGTAATCAAAAACTGATATTTAAGTGATACTGATACGTGAAAGGCTAGCAATTCCACCTCACCAGTTCTAGCAAATGCCAAACTTCGCTCAAAGGGGGCCATAGGCATCTAGCAATACTAATTTCTTAATAGGGGGACCGGTGGTGTGTACATGCGGAAAGGGGTGGTGAAAAGAAGAATTAAAAGTGGCAAGAGGGGATGGTTCAAGACGCAAGGACAGAAAAGTTGAATTTATGCATATATTATAATGGTTTACAAATTTGCATATCGAAATGATTAAATTGGTAAAGATTAATCACCAGGAGAGAATTTTCACTTTCTTTTTTTTGCCAGTATAGGTCCTGTATCTATTGGCAAGAATTTGCTTCAGTGCCTTTGTGTCAGACAAAAATCTTATAAATTATCATTATGATTTCTAATTAGAGGCATGTTAATATTGTTATTTAAGGTAATATTCTTTAGGATCTAATATATAATAGACCTTCGATTCCACATCTCATTTCCATTAGAGAAATAACAATTATAAACTTGTTATTCTATCTCAAATAACAGTTTCCATACCAGATTTTTTGGTTAACCGGTGATTAATAATTTACTACCCCTTAAAATTAAAGAGGCAGTGGCCGTAAGCTTAAATCAGATTTCTTCTGGCAGTGAACTGGTAGAAAAACTAATAATAAAGCAACCTGCAAATTACAGTAATGATAACAAAAAAAAAGAGAAGTAAACTGATTTATCTGGTGAAAATCAAATGATTAGAAACACAAGAAGGAAAGGAAGGGTAAAAATAATTAATAAAGCTACAATCTGAGTGATTATTCTTATTTTTTAAAAAAATTATACATACAATGCTTGATGTAAACATAGACTGAAAGAAAAAGTGGCTTAAAAAAAAGCATAATCACCCAAACATAACTACTTAACAATAACATTAAATATTCTAATGAGTTTTGAGTACCATTACTGAGACTAAGTCACGAAGTGTAAGGGAGGGGGGAGGGGGGGGCGTCAGAATCAGAAATAGTAGATTTACGAAAGCCCAGGAAAAAGTACTTATTTCAGTCATAAGTCACTGTCCAAAGAAATCAACAACTCTAGGGGGGCCGTAACACCTCAATCAGTGAGACCCCAGCTCGGTCAGTCTTGAGCTTTTTATCATGCACACACGAGATTTTCAGCACGGAAACTCCACTTACTCACTCACGACAGACTTCATGACCAACCCACAGCTTTCCATTATTCAGGCTTAGGTCTGACAAGAATGCAAAGAGTGATTGGCTGCTTAGACTAATTTGTTTCAGTTCGTGTGGTTCAAAAGCGCCAACTGAAGACTTGTAGAGTATTCATTAAGTTTCACTCCACGAAAGTAGGCTGAGCATTTTCGGTCTGACTAAAACTAAAAATTATGCAGACGCAATTATCCAACACTAACATATACATCAATCAGTTTCTAGTATGCAAAGAAAATTGTCCTTCATACCGTTGATATGGGTCCACGGATCGGTTCATGAACAGAGAAAGCTGCATCAACAAATAACGAAACATCAACACCAAAGCCGAACTCGCATAATTTTCTTCCATCTTGACAATTGTGTCTGCTGCAGTGCAAAACGGTGGAAGAGCGCCTTCAAGGGCTATAATTACTCACATAAACCAAGACAGAAATATAAGGGAAAAAACCGTTTCCATTGCCAAATTTTGTTATTTCCCTTACGTTGCCAAAAGTACAATACATTTAGGCCCTATGGCAACATTTGT
This sequence comes from Stramonita haemastoma, assembly GCA_030674155.1. Lineage (NCBI taxonomy): Eukaryota > Metazoa > Mollusca > Gastropoda > Neogastropoda > Muricidae > Stramonita > Stramonita haemastoma. Next base: position 7,149 of record JASPKP010007769.1, read on the forward strand.
TGTTCTCTCTCTTTTATCACATCAGATACCTGAACACTTCGAGAGAGGTAACACGAGTAATTTTTTTGGGGGGCCAATCTATATAGATGTATCACCCTAAAAGTGTATAGCATGTCTTATTTTCATTATTGTCGTTTGTGTACTATTTGTTTTGCTCTACCCTCTTTATACCTGCAATCATTTATTGCATGCAAATGCTTTTGTTTCTCAAGTAGCTCAACAGATTAATGGGACAAAACTATTGTGAATTGTGGAGAGTGATTAGCCATCCATGCAGTTTGTATCAAGCCTGCACGTGTACAAACCTTGTCTAAAATTATATCATCAATCATCGTTGTTGTTGTTGTTGTTCGTTATTATCAATTTTACATACATTATGTCATTATAATTATTTTTTGGCCACTTACTTTCGCTCTTGCCTCTTTAAGCCCATCATTCATTAATTGATATGTATACTTTTTGAGCTAACAAGAATTTAATGGGAATAAACTATTGAGAATTGTGTCAAGCAAAGTTAGACTTTTATTTCAAGATGGCACTTTGAATATCAATGCAATCGCTGGGTTTTATTATTATTATTATTAAGCCATCCATCTATATGACCCCCCCCCCCCCCCACACACACACACATAACAACAAACAACATTAGCAACGACACACTAAAACAAACAAACGATAAATAAACAACATCAACAACAACAAACAAACAAAAACAACCATAAAAAAGACACACATACACAAAGAAGACACTAGTGTACACTTTTTCTTTTAAAACATGTAAACAATAAACACAAACACACCAACATTCATCCCACCAATATACTCACATCACACCACAAACATTAAAAAAAAAAAAAAAAAAGGAACACAAAACAAAATAATGATGTAAGCAAAAAAAATAAAAAAAATAAAAGGGTATGATTATACAACACTCCAAGATCACATCAACCTTCCTACTTTCTCTCCTCTTCCGTTTTTTTTCCCCCACAAGCACCATTCAAATACCTTGACAGACTAGGCACTTTTTTGTCATTAAGCCTGAGAAAAGATTTCGACAATGACACTCATATCCCTTACTCTCTCTCCCGGCCCTACACACGAGCACACATGTGTGCTTTCATTTTGATAACAAAACTACATTAAGCCTTACATCAAAACAATACATTTCAGGAGTAATAAACAACAACAACAAAATCACCCACCAACTCAAACATCAACAACAACACAATAAGTTATACCCAAATACAATGAGAAAAAACAACAACAAAAATACAAAAACAATATACACTGAGAGCAAAACAAAAAGCGTACAATAACAAGTAAACCACAAAAAACTACAAAACAGAAAACATTAACTACAACAACAAAAAACAAAGCCGCACAAGCAAGCGCGCGACACAACACACACACAACACACACACACACACAAATCACACACACACACCACACACACACACACAAACACACACACACACACAACAAACACACTACACTTTACTAATACCAATCACACACACACACACACACACACACACACACACACACACCCACACACACACAACACACACACACACACACCAACACCACACACACACACCCTACATCTGGTTGCTTACAAAATTGTTATTCTTCCATTGTTTTTTCGGATTTTTGATCATTACTTATCTGTCCTGAATTAAGCAATGTTGTACTTAGTTTTTATTTGATATTGTAAGGTTAGGGATTTATAAAATGTTTCCTAATTCCACTGTGCTCTATCCAGCGTAGATTAACACTGTCATTTTTTTTTTGCTATATGCTTTTTCCAAGTCAATTTTCCTCTTTTTTTGAGGCAGGATGAAAAAACAAGTTGTGTAAACTTATCTTTTACCCTTATAAAGAATCATTTTGACGGACTAAAAAACCAAAGCGTATCGGGGCCAATGTCCCATCACTATACGAACTGATCATCTTCTAATAAAAGAAATATTAATACATAATCTTTATAATAAATACTCTAATCTGATGGTACCGTTGGCTCATTCAACATTTATAACGACTAAAATATCAATGGCACCTCCACACCATCTTTCCTGTGCACATGCTATATTATATGGATTTCAACAACATCAAACAGCAACAGCACAACAACAAGAACAAGAACAACACTCTACAAAAAGTTCACAGTGAAACGAAAAAGGATGGTGCGTAAAGCAAAGACATTGACAGGTCTACAAGTCGTGATCTAATTGCTATCCGAAAAATAATTGTTTTCGATGTGTGTTCAAGTGTTTTTTTTTTGTTTTTGATACATTTAATAGGGGGGGGGGGGGCGGGTTGGGGGGGGGGTGGGGGGGGGGGGGGGGGGGTGGGGGCTTATTCCAATGATTCCATAAATTTTCTTCCTGATACAAGAAGCTCGGTTTGTAATACCAATATTTCTTGGTTTTGAAAATGTAGCAATCGTTATGCTGTTAATTTGTTTAGTCATCCACGGAGATGCTTATTTATTAACGAACTATGTTGCATAAACACAAGCTTTATTGAAATGAAGCAAGCTCGAAAGTCAGGTTATCTATTTTACTAAAAATCCTCAAAAGTCAGCAGAGCTGATTTCAACAATACTAGTTTCCACACTCCTCTTTTGAAGAAACGAATTGAAATGAATTCAAGTTTCGTTTTACTGCATGTATTATATAACCCAAATAGTTGAAAGCGTAGTCAATGATAGCTAGAAATATTACACAAACAATAGTATTTGAGATAATTAGTTTTAAAGAGTTCTATTTTGGATAGGGGTGTGTGTGTGTGTTGTGTGTGTGTGTTGTGTTGTGTGGTGTGTGTGTGTGTGTGTGTGTGTGTGTGTGTGTGTAAATATTTGCGCTTTTTTCAACAAGCATATAACGCTGAAGTTATAGAAAATATTTTTAAGTCAGATGGGGTTACCACACAGAAGGATTGCCTTGGAAGCGATTGGAATGCAGTCCGTTAATGAAACCACCCCTGGTAAGGTTTTCTGCTGGATGCCATTTGTATCATTGTGTTGCACTGATGACCGAGTCCACCTCTGCTGGATATAATCAATAGCTTTTGATGTATCTGCAAACATATGAAAATTCCAATTGTGGATTGGTGGTTTAGAGGTAGCGCACCTGCTTCGAAAGGAAAATCTGGGTCGGAAGTGTGTGATGGTTAGAACCCCGTTTTTGGGGGCCTAAAACTTTCCCCATCCTTTAGACCATGAGTGGTGGTCTGGTGCCTAGTCTTTCAAATAGAACAATAAACTGAGGTCCAGGTGTCTTACACCAAGATTCGTTAGCGAACATAAAAGAACCCACGTCAACCAAGGGAGTTGTCCCTGGCAAAATTATGTAGAAAAAAGTCACTCTGATAAGGAAACAAATTCACTTGCATGACAGAAAAAGAAAAAAAATGGGTGGCGCTGTCTTTTGTTGGAGACGCGTTTTCTCCCTGGGGAGAGCAGTCCGAATTTCACGGCAGAGAAGATCTGCCGAACTTTAGAGTGGTGTTTATATGCATATATATATATAATATATATTTATATATATATATATATATATATCATATATATATATATATATATATAGATATATATATATAAATATATAAATTATATATATAATTTGTGTGTATAACTGACCGGATTCAGGGAAATGTACAAATAGGAATTCTGCTGTACGAGTGACTTTAAGCAATTTTAGATAAAATGGTGATGGACCCCAGAGCAGACTGGTTAAGACCGTTCTACTATCAATTCCATGGTCGGTCCATGCAGTATGGGGTTTCGAATCTCACGGTGAATTGTGAGTGGGGATTTTTTTAACGACCTCGTCAGGTCAACTTAAACTGGCAAGAACTGCCAGGGACATAAATTCTCTTTATATTTTTTACACATGCAGAAATCAGCTGTGCACGTTTAAAGATCCCGCAATTATTACATGTCAGCATTCGGTGATCTACGGAAACACAACTATACCATAAGTAAATACATCCCCGAATTCAAAAGATGGCTATTCCTTCATGTGGGCAAAAAAAATAACGGTGGCATACGCAAAATCCTCACAATTGGTGGAACCCGGTGAGCTCTTGCAGAGGAACGAAAAAATACCAAAAACGTTGATCTCACTGCACTGATTTCTGCTTTTCGTCACGTAATCAAGCCGCCAATGCAACCAGATTGAAAGAGTAATTATCAGCATGGCCACGCTAAGTGGATCAATTTTCAGCGTTTGGCAGAATCACCAATCAGATTCTATGTGGGCTTTTTTAACGTTTTTTTTGAATCCAGCAATCACAATTTCTACATTTTTTTCCTTTTTCCGCACATTTCAAATTGACAAAAATAAACAAAAAAGATACAAAGCGGGGGTCTCTTTTTTAATAAGATTGTTTCATCATTTATTTTTTCAAATCTCTTTTTACTACACAAGCTTGCTAATAAATCATTCGTTTGCAGTCCATTTAAAATCCCTCGCTTGAACTCAAACCATTCCCAGCTGCCCCACATGGAAGGCACGTGCATGCCGACCCCATGAACCAACTGATAATTACCCCTTTTCAGGGGTGGAGCTGAAAGCGTAAAGGTGGATGTTGTAAAAAATGTTATGAATGAAGATGTGTGTCGACAGCGCTGGGCGCCGCATTCTTTTGTAAACAGACTGTTTTTTTGACGGGGGACTTCAATTAGGTCATGGCAGTGTGTTTTCTTTATTTATTCTTTTATACGAGGAAATAATAAAACCCCCTCATGTGCTTTTTTTTTTTTTTACTTCCAGTCCCCGTGTGTATGCATTTTGAAAAAATTGTCATGTGTTCCCACAGGCACACAATGGCCCACTCTTACGAAAACGGAACAGGATTTAACTGTGCGGGAATTGTTCTCTCTCGTGTGGGGTGGTTTTTTGTGTGTGTGTGGTTTGGGGGTGTGTGTGGGTGTGTTGGGGGTGTGTTTTGTGTGTCTGTGTGTGCAAATTATGTATGTTCAGGTGATTTTGATTTACTGAAATCCTCCATGCCCAAAGAGGGGTTTAAAAGGCGAATTAAACAAGAACTTGGGAAACCGCGCACTTTTCGTGCGTGCGTGTGTTCGTATGTGTATGTTATATTTTATGTTTTATTGGATTTGTTGCAAACAAAAATTTTTTAAGGTAGTGGCGTATTCGTTTAAAATTTTTTAGATCGTGTCCCTTTTTCGCCCGTGGGGCCTTTTTTG
>JASPKP010007770.1:0-12359 GCA_030674155.1 Stramonita haemastoma
ATTTCACAAATTTTCCCCTCTTTACGTGTGTATGAGCTGGAGGGGAAAAGTTATTCCGTCATCCCCAACCGTACCCCGAAAAAAGATAACAGAATTTTATAGGTGGTGGCTGTTGGCAAAAGACTATAAATATATTTATTTCTCTGTCTACAAGACACAAAAGAAAGAAAGAAAAAAGGAAAGAAAGAGAGAGAGAGAGAGAGGAGAGGAGAGAGAGAGTGAGGGGGAAGAGAGGGGAGAGAGGAGAGAGAGAAGAGGAGAGAGAGGGGAATGAGAGAGAGAGAGAGAGAAAGAAAAAAAGAAGAGAAGAGAGAGGGGAGAGAGAGAGGGGAAGGGAGAGAGAGAGAGAGAGAGGGAGAGAAATGATAAAAGAAAAAAGAAGGATAGAAAGAGATAGAGAGAAAGAAAGAAGAGAGAGAAGAAGAGAGAGAAAAGAAGAGAGGAAAAAGAGAGAAAAGGAGAGAGAGAGAGAGGGGAGAGAGAAAGAGAGAGAGGAAGACAGACAGAAGAAAAGACAAACAGAAAGACACATAGACACACACAGAGGGACAAACCCAGACAGACGCACGAGGGGGGCAGAAATAAATACACGGAGAGAAACAGGACAGGGGAAACAAAGACAGACAGACACAGAGAAAAACAGAGAGAGAGACACAGACAGGCAGACACAGAGAGAGACAGAAAAGAGACAGAGACAGAGACACAAGAGAGACAAATAGACAGACATAGAGACAGAGAAGGGACAGACAGACAGAGACAGACAGAAAAGACACAGACAAAAGACAGAGGGAGAGAGGGGAGAGAGAGAGAGAAGGAGAGAAGAAGAGAGAAGAGAGGGGAGAGGGGAGGGGGGAGGAGAGAGAGAGAGAGAGAGAGTGGTGTGTGTGTGAGTGTGTGTGTGTGTGGGTGTGGGTGTGTGTTTGGTCTGTTTGTGGGTGTTTTTGCGTGGTGTGTTTGCGTGTGTGTGTTGTGGGGTGTGTGTGTGTGTGTGTGTGTGTTGTGTGTGTGTGTGTGTGTGTGTGTGTGTTTTGTTTGCTTGGATTGTGTTGTTGTGTGTGTGGTTGTGTTTTTGTGTGTGTGTGTGTGTGTGTGTGTGTGTGTGTGTGTGGTGTGTGTTTTGGGGGGGGTGTGTGTTTTGTTTGTGTGTTAAAATTTGTGAGTATATGGTGGGTTTTGTGTTTGGTGTGTTTAAAAGGAGTTTATGAAAGGAGGTAAAGTAAAGACAAAGAAAGCATACAAGAGGGGAAAGGAAGAGATGGGGGTTTAGAAGAAAAGAGAGGTGGGGGTTGGGAGACGGGAGGGGGTAATAAACCGAGACTTTGTTTAAAACAACCGATGAACAAGCCTTTAAAGGGAACCAGAAAAAAACACAACAGATTTGGAAGGGGGGGGGGGGGGGGGGGGGGGGCTTAAAAGACTGAAAAATAAATCACTAAAGCCTTAATTACCTACAATAACAATGAATAATACAAGAAAGCAAAAAGAAAAAAAAAAAAACCCCAAAGGAACTAAGGTGGTCAACAAAGTTTTAAAGCCATAAAAAGCTGTTCTTTTACGATGCTGTTTTCACACAGTCTAACTGGGGCAAGTTTTATTTCTTTTGAATCTTCTTCCTTTATGCGAGGTAAAGAAAAAAAAACAGAAAGTAGGGGAATACAGGAAACGAAAACAAAAAGAAAGAAGGGAAAAAAAAAAGAAAGATAAAAAAGAAAGAAAGATAGTAGAAAGAAAGAAAGAAAGAAAGAAAGAAAGAAAGAAAAGAAAAAAGAAAAAGAGAAGGGGAGAGGGGGAGGGGGAGGGGAGAAAAAGAGAGAGAGAACAGAAAGAGAGAGGAGCCGAGAGGGCAGAGAAAACAGGAGAGAGAGACAGAGAGAGAGAGAGAGACACACACACCCGAGAGAGAACAGAGAGAGAGAGAGACACAGAGAGAGAGGGGAAACAGAGAGAAGAGAGAGGAGAAAGAGAGAGAGGAGAGAGGAGAGAGAGAGGAGAGAGGAGAGAGAGGGGAGGACAGAGGGGAGGAGACACAGAGGCCCGAAAAGAGAGAAAGAAGAGAGAGAAGGAAGAGAGAAGGGGAGAGGGGAGGAGAGAGAGAGAAAAGAGGAGAGGAGAGAGAGAGAGAGAGAGAGAGAGAGAAGAGAGAAGAGAGAGAGAGAGGGGAGAAAGAAAAAAAAAAAAGAGGGGAAAAAAGAAAGAAGGAAAGAATGAAAAAAAATAGAAAGAAAGAAAGAAAGAAAGAGCGAAACAAAGAAAAGGGAAGGAAAGAAAGAAAAATGAAAGAAAGAAAGGAAGGAAGGAAGGAAGGAAAGGAAGGAAAGGAAGGAAGGAAGGAAAATGAAGAAAAAAGAGCGAATGACGAAAGGAGGGGAAAAAAAGCAAAAAAAGAATGAAAGAAAAAAAAACAAAAAAAAGAAAACAAGAAAGAAAGAAACGAAAAGAAAGAAAGAAAGAAAGGGAAGAAGAAAGAAACGAAAAAGAAAGAAAGAAAAGAAACGAAAAAAGAAAGAAAGAAAGAATGAAAAAAGAAACGAAAAAGAAAAAGAAAAAAGAAAGAAAAAACGAAAAGAAAGAAAGAAAGAAAAGGGAAACGAAAAAGAAAAGAAATAAAGAAAGAAAAAAAAAAAAAAACGAAAAAAAAGAAAAGAAGAAAAAAAGAACGGAAAAAAGGGAAGAAAAGAAAGGAAGAAATTAAGGAAGAAAGCTAGAGCGAAGGAATGAATGAATGACTGAATAAATGAATGAATGAATGGATGAATCATGAACGAACTTGAAAATACGAAAGCAAACCAAAAAACGAAAGCAAAACAGAAAAAATGGAAAGGGAAAGGAAATAGGAAAAAAACAAAAAGGGAAAAATGGCAGAAGAAACAAGTTAACGAAGAAGAAAAAAAACAAAAACCCAAGAGAGACGAAAAGAAAAGCGAAAGAAAAAGGGGATTATACAACAGGTATAACGAAAAAAGAAATTAGAAAAAAACATTAAAATTAAACTATTTTTGAAAGAGGGGGAAAAAAACAAAAAAAAAGTAGGGTTTTGCTTTTAAAATACAAAAAAAAACATTTATTACCCCCCCCCCCCAACACTTACACTTACAAACACACACACAACAAATTACACACACACCCTTACACACACAACTTACAACACACACACTTACACACCACACTTACACACACACACACTTAAACACACACACACACACAAACACAACGCGCGCGCGCGCACGCACAAAAACGCCAAAAAGGCACGCACAACCACCACAACACACCCCACCACACACACGCCACACACCCCAAACCACACACAAATTTCAAACACCATGACTTGGGCATATTCCCGAGGAGAAAGAAATCATTTAGCAAGTCTTCTCTGTCTCTCTCTCTCTCTGTGTCTCTGTCTCTCTCTCTCTGCTCTTCTCTCCTTGGCTCTCTCTCCTCTCCTCTCTCCTCTCTCAAAACACAAAACACACACCCACACACACACACACACACACAACACACACACACATTGCAATACACCAAGAATTAGGGCATATTCAGAGGAGAAAGAAATCATTTAGCAAGTCTCTTCTCTCTCTCTCCTCTTCTCTCCCCTCTCTCTCTCTCTCCCTCTTCTCTCTTTCTCCTCTCTCTCTTCTCTCTCTCTCTCCTCTCTCCTCTCTCTCATCTCTCGGGCCCCTCTCACCTCCTCTCTCGTCTCTTTTTTCTCACCCACACCACACCACTTTAACACAACACACGCGGCGCGCGCGCAGCACACGCCGCACCCACACACCAACACACAAAACACAACTTTTTAAAACACCATGCTTGGGATTTTCAGAGGAGAAAAAACTTTAGCAAGCTTCCTCTCTCTTTTCCCCCCCTCTCTCTCTTTTCCCCTCTCTCTCTCTCTCTCCCTTTTCTCTCTCTCTCTCTCTCCTCTTTCTCTCTCTCTCTCTTTTTTCTCTTGTCTCTCTGTCTCTGTCTCTCCTCTGTCTCTCCTCTCTGTTCTCTCTCCTCTCCTCTCTCTTTACACACACAACACACACACACACATAACACCACACACACATTTCACACAAAAAACCCAAAACAACCCCAACCACAACAAACACACACACAAACCAACACAACAAAAACACAACAATCACAGGGTAAACCGGGGGGTTTTCATAAGAATTAAAAAAATGACTTTTTCCCTGAAGCTTTTTTTGTGAAGATTTATTGCAAAAATTTACAATTTTTGAAAATTCTTTTTACAACTTTAAAAAAAAAGGAAAAATTTAATATAGCCTATGCAAGAAAAAAACTTAAAAAAAAAACATGAAAGAAGGGGGGTAAGAACAAACGTTAAAAAATAAAAAAAACCCGGGGGGGAAATACAGTGACAAAAAAAAGACTGTCAGAATTGGAAAAAAGGGAAAGGAAAAATAAAAAAAAAAAAAATTCCGAAAGCAAATCGCATGACTGACAGAATCAGAAGAAAAAAAAGAGCAAAAAAGAAAAAAAATAAAACGAGGTTTAGAAAAATAAAAGTTTTAAAAAACAAAAGCAAACATGGGAGTCATGAAAGACAGAAACAAAACAAAAACAAAGAAAAAAAAAAAAAAAATAAAAAAAGAAAAAAAACATTTAACACAAAATGTGAAAAAAAGGATTGAAGTGTTAAAACATAAAAAAAAAAAACAAAAAACCCCCTACAAAGCCCCCAAAAAAAAAAAAAGACACAAACCCCCAAAAACCATAGACAAAATTTAAAAAACAACAATGCACAAGGGGACTGGATGGAAAAAAACACATGCGTGCTTATTGCTTAAAATCCTCGAAAGAAAGGGGAAAAAAAAAACCCAAACATGACCAACAGAAAAATAAAGCTAATAAAAAGTGAGAGAAAAAATGAAAATATATGCTCGAACATTTCAGTTTGAACCAAAAACAAAAATTTTAAACCGGGGAATAAAACAGTTTGGGGTCAGAGGGAAAACACCCTCCAAAAAAAAACGAAAAGTGGGGGGTCGGGAGTTGCGGTGGTTCAACCCCCATTTAGCTCAGAAATTTTTTCCCCCTTCCATTACACCATGAAGGTGGTCTGGAAAAGTCTTTCAATGAACGATAAAAAAGGTCCCGGTTTTTACAAAACTTATTAACGCATTTTAAAAAAAAAGGCAACAAAAAATTGTTTTTTGGACAATTCTGAAAAAAAAAAAAACATTCAAAAAGGAAAATAATACATCGCAGAAAAAAAAAAAAGTGAGTGGCACTGTTCTTGTGGCGACACCTTTCCAAAGAGAGCACCGTAATTTCACGCAAAAAAATTTGTTGTGAGTTAAAATTTTAGGAACAAAACAAATAAAGAAAATGAAATAAAAAAAAAAAATGGAATTTGTTATCCCACTATTTCTCCTGAAAAAAAAAAAAATATAGGAGAAAAGAAATAATACGAACCCAAAGGAAAAGAAAAACCCCCCAAAAGCGCATAACCTAACCCGGTATGAATTTAAATCAGGGAAATGGGGAGAGGGAGGGGGGGGGGGCAGGGGAAGGATGTTTTAAAAAACGTGCTTTGTCTTTGCGTTTTAGCCTTTTGGAAAACTGAGTTTTCCCTCCACTTTCTTTTTTAAATTCAACTTCAATTTTTTACATATACAGAAAAATGATAATCAATTCGATTAGAATAGTAGAAAAGACAAACAGCAATAAAAAAAGAAAACCCCCCCCCCCCCCCCCCCCCCCCTTTTTAATTTTAAAAAAGAGAGAAAGAGAGACAGAAGACAAGAACAGAGACAGAGACACAGAAGAGATACACAGAGAAGAGAGACAGAAGAGAGACAAGAGAGAGACACAGAGAGAGACAAAAAGAGAAGAGAGAGAGAGAGAGAGAGAGAGAGAGAAGAGAAAAGAGAGAGAGAGAGAAGAGAGAGGAGAGACAGAGACGAGACACAAGAGAAGAGAGAGAAAAAGAAGAGAAAGAGAGAGAGAAGGGGGAGAGAGAGAGAGAGAGAGAGAGATAAGAGAGAGAGAGAGAGAGAAGAGGAGAGAGAGAGAAGAAGGATACACAAACAAAAGTAAAAAAAAAAAAAGAAAGATAAAAAAAAATAATGTGTAAAAAAGGGTACATTTTTATAATTTTTGAACGTGCACGCACATTTTTCATATAAGTGCTCCCCCTAGGGGGCCCTATATGCCCCACACAACCCACACACACACACAAACCCCCAAAACACACAACACCACACACCCCCCACACACACACACATAACAAAAACACACAAACACGAGGCGCAGCGAGAAACCCCCACACACTACAAAACACAACACAAAAAACACAAAAAACACCACCCCAAAAAAACACACACCAACACACACGCACGCCAAAACCCCCACCCACACGCATGCATGCCCCCCCAACCCAAAAAATCCCCCCAAAATGCCAAAATGCAGGCCACAACCCACAACACCACCAATAAAAAAAAAACGCACGCCCCCCACCACAATGTATGCCCCGGGGACACGCAGGACATGCACACACACTTTTACACACAGACAACACCCAACGCGCCCGGGAGGTTTTGCGCGCGGGGGACAAAACATGCACGGGGCCCCGCATTCCAATAAAACTGGGACATTTTTGGGGGGTTTTTTAAAAAGGTCTTTTTTTCCCCTTCCTAGGTCCCCCGACACAAAAAAATAGAATTTTGCTGCCACCCCGGCTGTTTTTAGCAGGGCTTAAAAAGTCCTTGTCTAAAAGAGAGAGGGAGGGGGAAAAGAGAGAAAGAGGGGGGAGGGGGGGGGGGAAAAAGAGAGGGGGGAGAGAAAAAAGGGGGGAAGGGGTGGGGGGGGAGGGGAAAATTTTGGGGGGAGAGAGGGGGGGAGAGAAGAGAGGGGGGAGAGAGAGAGAGAAGAGAGAGAGAGAGGAAAAAAGAGGAGAGAGAAGAGAGAGAGAGAGAGAATTTTTGAGAGAGAGACAGGGAGGGAGAGAAAAGAGAGAGAGGGGGGAGAGGGGGGAAAAGAGAGAGGGGGGAGGAGGGAAAAAAGAGAGAGAGAGAGGGGGGAGGGGAGAGAAGAGAGAGAGGGAGAGAGAAACTGAACACGAACAGGTTTAATTTTGTACTTGGCCCCAGGCCACGATACATGGGGGTGGGGGGGGGGGAGGAAAAAAAAATATGATATTGTGAAAATTTTTTAAAAAAAAAACCCTTTTCCCCTTTTGGGAAAGATCGCAATACCCAAAAATTTTTTAACGGGCTTGGAAACTTAAAAAAAAAAATTTTTAAAACTGCATCAATAATGTTTATAAACCCCCTCTAGATGCACTGTCAAAATCCCAAAACTTAAAATTTAGAAGTGAAACAACAGTTTTTGGGAAACCCAGTTTTTTTTTGCCCAGCCCCTCCCCCTTTAAATAATTTTTGATATAAAAATTCCCCCCCAGAGAGAGAGAGAGAGGGAGGGGGGGAGAGGGGGGGAAAAAGAAGAGAAAAAAAAAGGGGAGAGAGGGAGAGAGAAAGAGAGGAGAGAGTGAGGGGAGAGAGAGAGAGAAGAGAGAGAGAAAAAAGGGAGGAAAAGAGAGTGAGTGAGTGAGGAGTGAGTCAGACCCCAAAAATTGGGGGGCAAAGCCCAAAAAAAGGAACTGCCATTAGCATCATTGATGATCATTCCCCCCCTTTTCCCAAAACCCTGCTGGTTTGTCCTACCTTTAAAAAATTCCCCCAAACAAGCACATTTCCCCTTTCATATTAAAAAAAGAAATTTGAAAAACCCCAAAAAAACATGCTTTTTGACTGGCACCCCCATAAACCCCCAACCTTTTTAATTTAAAAAAGCAACCCCTTTTATGTAAAAACCAAAAAGGGGAGGGGATTTTGGCCCAGGGGCAAAGGGGGGTTTAAAGGTTTGGGGCTTTTTAAGGGGGGGGCCCGCAGTTAATTGGATAAGCGTCCTAACCCCGCGCTTTCCCCTTTAAAAACCCCCTTTCCCCCCTTGAAAAAAGGGGTTAAAAAAAATAAGGAAAAACAGGGAATTTTTTGGGGGAAAATTACCATTTAAAAAGGAAAAATTGAGTCAAAAATCTTGACTTCATTTGTCTTCCTGAGAATAAAAAATTTTGTGAACAAAAAATTTTAAATTTGAAGGAAAAGGGGGGGCCAAAAAAATAAAAAAAAAAGAAAAAAAGAGAGACAAAAAAAAGGAAAAAAAGAAACGAAAGAAGTAAAAAAAAAAAAAAAAGGGGAAAAAAAGTTTTTAAAAAAAAAAAAAAAAAAGAAAAGAAAGAAAGAAAGATAAAAAGAAAAGAAAAAAGAAAGAAAAAGAAAAAAAAAGAAAAAAAAAGAAGAAAGAGAAAGGAAAAAAAAAAAAAAAAAAAGGGGAAAAAAAGGGAAACGGAAAAAAAGAAAAAAGAAAAATAAAAAAAAAAATTAAAAAGGAAGAAAGAAGGGGCAGAAAGAAAGAAAAAGGAAAGAAAGAAAAAAAAAAAACAAAAGAAAGGAAGGAAAGATGAAAAAAAAAGAAAAAAAGGGGAAAAAAAAAAACCAAAAAAAAGAACGACAAAAGAAAAAAAGAAAGAAAAAAGAAAGAAAGACAAAAAAAAAAAGAAAGAAAGAAAGAAAAAAAAGAAAAAAAAAGGGGAAAAAAAAAAAAGGAAAAAAAAAAAGAAAAGAAAAAAGGGGAAAAAAAGAAAGACACAAATTTTTGAAAAAATTGGGGGACATGAATAGCAAAAACAGACTAAGGGGTTTTGTGATATAGGAAATTATTAAAAAAGAAAAATCACAGTGGTGGTTGGCTGGGGTTTATGGTTTGTAGGAAAATTTTCCCCTTTGGGGTGAATCTAGTGCTGAGCTAAGTTTTGTTGCTAAATCGACATTTAACAATTTTTCTTTTTTTTTCTTCTTTGCATTTCTTCTTGTTTTTTTTCTTGTTCTTGTTCTTCTTGTTCTTGTTCTTGTCCTGTTCTTGTTCTTTTCTTGTTCTTTTTTTTGTTTTTCCCTTTTGTTTTTTTTTCTTGTTCTTTTTGTTCTTGTTCTTGTTTTTTGGGGTTTTTCTTTTCTTGTTCTTCTTCTTCTTCTTCTTTTTTTTTCTTCTTCTTCTTCTTCTTCTTTCTTCTTCTTCTTCTTTTTTTTCTTTTTTTTCTTCTTCTTCTTTTTTTTTTCTTCTTTTCTTCTTTTCTTCTTCTTTTTTGCAATTCTTCTTCTTTCGCAATTTTCTTTACAAACGCTCAACAAAACATTGTTTTTTTTCCCCATGAGCGAAAATACGTTGCGCTGCCGTTAAGTGCCGAAAAAACAGGCCCAGCACACCCCCCTTTTGGATGAAAGAGAAAACATTTTTAAGGGGGGTTACTCTTGACAACCCCTCCACGAGGCAATTCCGTTTTGAAAAGTTTTGGGGTTTTCATTCTTTTTTTTTTTTTTTTTGTACCCAAAATTTTAAGACGTAAAACAATTTTTCAAAAAAAAAAGTTTTTAAACAAGATCAGGCTAAACCAGGTGTAACGGTACTGACAGGAAAAAAAAAAAGCGCATTAAGTAGCGCTGGTAATACAACACCATTGAAAGGGGATCCCCTTACAAAATAATGATACCTTAAATTCTCTCTCTTCTCTTCTTCTCTCCTCTCCTCCCCTCTCTCTTCCCCTTCTCCTCTCTCTCTCTCTTCTCTCTCTTCTCCTTCTCTCCCCTTCTCTCTCTCTCTCCTTCTCTCCCCCCTCTCTCTCTCTTTATTTAAATTTATATTTTTTTTTGGCATATCTCTCCCCCCCCCCCCCAATAAGGATATTAGTTTTAAAAAAAATTTTCCCCCTTTTTCCAAAAGTATGATTTTTATCACAGGATAACTTTGACAGATGGGGTGGATTGATGTTTTTTTGTTGTTTATTTCATCTTGTTCTATTTTTTTCTCTTTTTTTTTTTAACACTTTTCTATTCTCCCCAATCAAAAACTTTTTATTTGACCAATTTTTTTTTTCTGACAAGGCATTTTTTTTCCTTTTCAATATAGTGTCCTTATTCTTGTGTGTTGTTTTTACGCGTAAAGTTTTATTTTTTGTATCTTTTTTAACTTGAAAAACCCAAAAAAGGGGGGGAAAGGATGTAAAAAAGCAACAGTGCTTACTTTATCCTCGAATAAATACTTTGCCTTGCCTTGCCTGTGCCTTGCCTTTCCTTGCCTTGCTTGCCTTTCTCTCTCACTCTCTCCCCCCCCCCTCTCTCTCTCCCCCCTCCCCCCTTTTTCCCCCCGGGCCCCCCCCTCTCCCCCCCCTCTCTCTCCCCCCCCTTTTTTTTTTCCCCCCCCCCCCTCCCCTCTTCTCTCCCCCCTTTTTCTCTCTCTCTCTCAATTAGGGGTATTTTCTTCAGTTTTTTTTAAAATGTCCCCCTTTCCCCCTAAAAAAGGATATCCAGAAAGTGTGCGTGTGGGTGTGTTTTGGGGTTTTTGGGGATGTGTGGTACTGCGGGGTGTGTGTTACCTGCGTGTGGTGTGTTGTGTGTGTGTGTGTGTGGTGTGTGTGTGTGTGTGTGTGTGTGTGTGCCCCCACCCCATACTTTTTGACAAAAAATCATTTTTAAAAAAAATCGAACATGAAACCCCAAACTCACAACCATCAATTTTCCCTTAAAAAACCCCCCCTTTCCTCTCCACTCCCCCTTCTCTTTTTCCACCACTTAGTTTAAAAACCACAGCAACAACAAAACACATACCACCCAACCCACACTACACACACACACACACACCAACCCCCACACACCTGCACCACACACACACACTGCACACACCACATACACACACTGCACACACACACACTGCACCCCCACATACCCACATACAAAACCCCCCACACCCCCAACACACTGCAACACACAACACACACACACACACCACCACACAACACACACACAACCACACACCCCACACACACGCACAAACACACACACACATAAAACACACACACAAAAACCCCCCTTCACACACACGACACACAACACACACACACACCACACCCCCACACACACACACACACACAAACATGCACACACAAAACACCACATTGCACGGCCCCCACACCCAAAAACCCCCCCACACCACACACACAACACCACACCCACACACCAAAACCACTGCCCACACACATTTCACCGCACCACCAACACCACACACACACCACCACACACCCACACCACCACACACAACACACACACACACCCACACATACACACCCAAAAACACACACACACACACACACCACACACCCACACACACCCAAAAACAAAAAACACCAAACAACCCCCACACATACACACACACACACAACACCCACTGCCCCCCCCACAACACACGCACACACACACAAAAACAAACCAACAAACACACACACCCCCACACAACACCTCCCCAAAACACCACACACCACACCACACACAAAAAACACTCAACACACACACACAAAACCCACACACAAACACAACACAAAACACAAAAAAAACCCACACAACACCACACCCCCACACACAACCAAAAAAACCCAACAAACCCCAAAACACAAAAAAACACACAAACACCCACATACACACACACACAAAACAACACACACCCAAACCCCCACACCACACCACACAACACACACCCCAAAACACACACACACACAACCCACCACACTCACACCCAAAACCACAACACACCCAAAAAAACCACAAACACACAACAAAACCCAAAACCCCAAACCCAACCCACCACTACACACACACACACAAAACCACACAACACATACAAAAACCCCCAAAACCCAAACACACAAACAACACACACACCCCCAAAAAAAAACCACCAAAAACCCCACACCCCAAAAACACCCCCACAAACCCCACACACACACAACATCACATCCACACACACCCAACAACAACCCCCAAAACACCCAAACACAACAACAACCCCACAACCCAACACAAACCACACACACACCCCACACACAACACACCCCAACAAACACCAAAACCACACAACAAAACAAAATCAACCCAACCCCAACCAAACACCACACAACAACCAACAACAAACAAACCCACAAAACAAAACCCCACCACCCCACACAACACAAACCCCCCAACACACACAACCCACCCACAAAAACACACACACACACAACCCCCAAAACACACAAACACCCACAACACCAATTTCACCACACACAACACAACACACACACACACACAACACCACACACCACACACACACACACCAAAACACACCACACACAAACCACACACACCCACACACAACCACACACACTCAAAACGAACAACACACACAACAAAAACACAAAACACAAACACCAAAAACACCACTACTACCACAAACCCCCCACACACACAAAACAACCCCAC
>JASPKP010007771.1:0-5000 GCA_030674155.1 Stramonita haemastoma
TTTTGGGGAAACTGAAATGAAAAAAAACACATGATGCTTAAATTTTTATCCCAAATTTAAAAAATAGATCAAATAAAACTTTCCTCTTCTCCCACACATCCCAAAAAATACACACACATCACACCCCCACACACACACCACCACACACACCACCCAAACACACAACCACACAAAACAACACACAACACACACATACCCAAAACCACACACACACCACCACACACACACAACACACACCAAAACACACACACACCGAGCGCACTTGAGGTGAAAGAAATTTTAAAGCAAAACATTGATTCCTCCTCAAAAACACCCCTCATCCGTGGTATTTACTATTGAAGAACTCCAACAGGAGCTTGAAGACGGGCAGAAGGGGGGAAGAGGGGGGGGGGGGGGGGAGGAGACTGGGGCTGTCGGGTGAAAATCCCCCCCGAGTGAAGTGAAAATAAATAATGACATTAGCACTGCCGTCACGAACCTAGTTTCTCCACAGTAAAAAAACCGTTTTAATTATCCGGCCTGCGCGCGCGCGCGCGCGCGCGCGCGCCCCGGCGGGGGGTTTTGGTGGTGTGTGTTTGGGGTGTGTGTGGGTGTGTGTGGGTGGTTTTTGGTGGTTGTGGTGTGTGTTTGCGCGCGCGCCTGTCCCTTTTTTCACACAGTATTTTAATTCCCCCGCGGTATGTGGGGAAGTCAAATCAAGTCAATCACATTTTTATTTCCAGAGGGAAACTTGAAAAACCCATTGATTTTGTTTTTTTTCATCAAGCCCTATCAAAGGGGGAAAAAAATCAAAGGAAAAATAAAAACCCAACAAACAAACAAAAAACCCCCCAAACAACAAAAACCCCCCCCCAAAAAAAAACACACAAAAAAGTTACACACACACCACCCCAAAACCACATTTAACGCACACCCGGCGAACGGCTTTCGCCACTCTTTTCAAAAAACAACACACTTTTAAATTTTTAAAAAAATCATAAGGGTCAAACAAACAACTTATATCATTACAACACCATCAAACCATTTTTTTCGACTTTAAAAAAAAATCCTTGAAATGTCAAAAGCAATTTATGCAGATTAAAATATCCCATACTTTTGTTCAAAAACTTTAACTTTAAAAAAAAGGGAAAAAAAAAAATAAAACAGCAAACGTTACAAACCATAATTAGAAAATACCTATTCCCAGTGAGATAAAAAACATAACAAACATACAAAAAACCCAAAAAAAAACGAAAAAACCCAACCAACCAAACAAAAACAAAAAGGGGGGGGTTTTAAACGAGGGAGAGGGGAAATCAAGGGGAAAGGGGAAAAAACACAAACAAAAACAGAAAATTTTATATAATTTTTTGATTATATTGATAAATAAAAACACTTACACTTTCAAAAAAAAAGAAAGGCCTTAACCAAAAACCAAATCAAAAAAAATTCAATTGTGCAATAGCCCCCATTGATAAAATAATACAAAAATTAAAAACCGCGTGTGCCGCGTGCGTGCGTGCGTCTACATGCATGTTTGTGTGGGTTTCCCCGGGGGACAAACATTAACTTTCTAAAAGAATTTTTTTCCTCGAAATATCGTCCAGGGATTAATAACAAATTTTGATACTGGAAAACCCAAAAATACATTTGCATTTGAATATCAATCTAACTCCGGAAATTTCTCTGTTTTGAAATTCGGCTTTTTTTCCCCGGGGAAGATTACAGTTAAGTCTGCCCACAAAAATGCAGAAATGTCATGTCCGCTCATCAATATAAACAAAGGAAATTTTAAAATAGTCCCCTAGGCAACAATGTTCATTAAATTTAGTAGAGAAATTTAATTGATCCCAACAAATACAACAAATAAAAAGGGGTGTTCTTTTTAAAACCCAGACGTAAACCCCGCGTGGCGCATGGTTCGCTTGGGTGAGGGACTAAAGGTCCCCAGGTTCAAAACCCATAAGTCATAGGGATTTTTTCGGACTCCAGCCGTTTTCCTACCCGATGAGGTGCTGTGGGCTTCTTTGGAAGACGGGGCCCCACGGGGGGCGAGTTTCATCCACTGACGAGTTTGCCCCACTTTCCCTCCCAACACTGCAGATTCGTTTTCTCGCCTGGCGACGCCAGATGATTATACGGGAACGAAGGGTTTCATCCGGGGAGTAGCCCTCAAAGGGGGTGAAACTTCCAAACAGCACAGGGGCACATCCTCATCTTTATCGATCTCATGCAAAAAAAGTTGCTCTGGTATGTGTGACCCCCCATTTTTTTATTTTTCCCATACATTTTTGTGCCTGGGGTGATTTTGGTAAAAACCCTTCGGGCTGGAATTCAGGGGAGAGGGTCGTTACATGGACGTTTTGCTGTCGCCTTTTGGGTGGGGACATCTGACTCATCGGCTTTTACAGACTGACTATTACTGTCATCTGAAGGGGTTTGTAAGGGGTGTCCCCGTGTGTTAGCTAAAACAAGGCCTAGGATGGGGCAGGGCCAATGTGGATGGGCGGGGAGGGGGGAAGTGAGAGGAGGGCGGGGGATCGGCAGAACTGGAACGCCCACAGAAATGAGGCAGCCCCCCAAAAAACACACCGAACAAACGCAGACAATAGCATATTCACTTTAGATAAAACCACCTCAAAAAAAAAACCCCAAACAAAACAAACATCCATTTCAGATTATCCAAAAGCATTGTGTGATAAGGCATGACAGGTAACAGCCCCAACCAGGGAGGCCACATCACTTCTTTTTTTTATTTCCCCCCACACCAGCAAACTCTTTCTGCAATGATGTAAGTGAAGGTGCAGGGTGGTACGTCGCCATCACTAATTCATTGACTTCCTCACCGACGCGGTTTTAAAAAAACACTTCCATGTTTTTCCCCAAAGCAATTTATCAAAAACCCGATGTCTTGAATTTTTTAATTAAAAAAAAAACTTGAACGGGCCAGATTTTATACAAAGCCATTGTTATCACACTAAATTTTATTTCCCCTCAAAAAAAGTTCAAAATCGTTGATGTTGGATCCTTAAAAGAGAAGGTTTTAACTTTGTTTGGTAGAGGACAACACAAAAAGACCACAGACAAACTAAGTGCACAACAGAAGCCCGAGCGCTGATTACCTTTCCTGCAAAAGCAATTCACAGTCACCCCTGACAAAAATCAACGTGCTCATGGGGTAGGCAAGGAAAGGCAAGCAAGGCAAGGCAAGGCATTTTGTTGCAAAAAAAAGCCCATGATAGTTTGAAAACAGGGAAATTTTTTCAACAATTTGCCCCTTTTTTGTATACAAGTTCCCCGTCATCACAGTGAAAAATTTTTTTGGCTCTGGAAAGCAATCCTACCCAAATTTTAGTTCTACAAGTCTTTCCAATTTGGGGAAACTTATTTAAAGATTCAGAATTGGAATTTAAAAGGCGTTATTAACTTTCGTTAAAAAGATTCACGATAAAACTGTCCCAAACGGGTTTTTTTTTCCCAAAAAAAAACATTTTAACGATTTTTTTTAAAAAAAAAATGGTCCGGGGGGCAGAGACTTTTTTCGGGGGGAAAAACGTTAAAAATTTTTGTATGTTTTTTTAACCGTAAAAAAAACGTTGGCCTTTTTTTTCTGATAGTGGCAAAAAAAGGGTTGCCCATTTAAAACGGGACTTTACCCCTTTTTTGGTACTTTCATAGGGCACTTTAAGGGGAAAAACAGGGAAAATTTTAATGCCCAAAAAGGTTTTTTTTTGATCCCAAATTTGGGAAAATTAAAAAAAACCCCCCGTATTTTTTTTTTTCCCTTTTTTTTTTAACCCCTTGTTCCCCCTTTTTTTGCCCCTTCTCTCCCCCTTCCTCTCTCTTTTCCCTCTCTCCCTCCCCTTTTCTTTTCTCTCTCTCTCTCCCTTTTTCTCCCTCCTTTTCCCCCCTTTTCTCCTCTTTCCTCTCTCCTTTTCAAAAATTGATGTTCCTTTAAAAGGGCGGGGGCTGGAGTTTTAAAAAAGCCCCACGAGGGGCTTTTCTATTATCCTCGAAAAAAAGGACCTTTTCCTTTTCCTTGCCTTTGCTTTTTTCCTCCTCTCTGGGTTTCTTGCTTTTCCGGGAAATAGGGGCCAACCGGGGTGCCGGGGGAAACAGATAATATTTTACAAAACTGCATGCACACGGGGGCCGTTTAAAAAAAAAACACTTTTTCTTATTTCTGTTTTCCTCGTATAAAAAAAAAAAAAAAAAAAAAAAAAATAAAAAACCTCTCTTTAATTTTTTGGGGTGGGGGTTTTTTTTTTTAATTTTTACCTTTTATATCCGGGTAATGGAAAAAAGGGACTTATGTGCTTTTTTTTTTATCACCGGGGGATGCAGTTTTTTTAAAAATTTTTTTGTTTCCCCACCCCCAACTGCAAAATTTACTATCATTTTCCCCCCCCCAATGCCCCCAAATTATCCATGTGCATTTTCCAGGGGGTGAGCATGGGCCCACCCCCCCCGGGAAAGCGAGCTTAAAGAAAAATGAGAAACAGGGAAGATGGAAACTAAAAGCTGAAGAACTCGAAAGGGGGTTTGGGGTGAGGTGATAATAACAATGACTTTAAACTTGGCTTTCTGCTCACACTTCGGGTTTTTAAAGGGGGCCCAAAAGAGTCGCAAAAAAAACATACTTTTTGGGGGGGGTTTTTTTGCCCCTGGTCAGGGCGCAGCTTTCCCCCACCCAAGTTAAGCAGGTTTTCGGGTTTATTGGGTGGGTTTACCGTTTTTCCAAAGCCTTTTGGGGGCATACAGGTTTGCCCCAGTTTTTTCCCCAGCTTTTAATGGGTAAACCCCCCTCAAAGGGCAGGGGAAAATAAAGCACGGGGGGGAGGAAAGGGCGCCGCCCTTTAATAGCTGGCCCTCTAAGAAACTTTAGGTTTCCGTTTCCTTGCTCCCCCCCCCCACCCCCTAGATTTTGGGGCAAAACCCTTTTTATTTTTTTTTCCCCTTTCCTGAAAGGGGAAAGGTATTCCTTTGGGCATAAGGTTTTTTGCTGCTTGTTTGGGGTTTTT
>JASPKP010007772.1:0-12358 GCA_030674155.1 Stramonita haemastoma
CCCCTGACCCAAAAGGGGGGCAGGTGGGTTTAACCCCTTTTTGACAGCTTGGTAACAGGGAACTGAACTGAACCCAAAGCGTATGAAGGGTTTTCACCCGAAAAAGGGGGAAAACCCCACCTCGATGCTGCTTAAAACCCTTTTTTCCCCCGGGGGGGGACGGATACCCGGGGGTCAGAACATTGCCTAAAAATTTTGACGACCCGGTTCGAGTCCGGTCAAAGGTTTTTTTTTTCCGGGATTTAAACATCATACGACTCCACTCTCCCCAAAAGTCCGGGGGATGAGACTTTAAAACCGAGCCCCGGTTGCAAAAGGGCACGCAAAAAACCCCTTCCCACACTTAAAAAACCCTTTTTTCCGTTTTTCTAAGAGTGGCCCCCATCGTGCCCCGGGGGGAACAGATGAAAATTTTTTCCCAAAAAAAACTGCATACAGGGGGGGAACCGAGGAAAAAAAAGCACATTTTCTTATTCTTAATCCTCGATATAAAAAAAATAATAAAAGAAAAAAATAAATAAAAAAAAAAAAAAAATCTGGGAGAAGTATGCCTGACCGCGAGTTTTTCCATCCCGTTTATTACCTCCCAAGTTCCTCCTTCTGAAAATGCACTGACCCCAACCCCCCCCCAAAAAAAAAAAACCCCCCCCAAATAAATAAAACCCGGGGAAAACCCAAAAATTTTTTTTTTTTTCCCCGGGTGCTTTTTTCCGACTAGAAGAAAAAAAAAAGGGGGTGAAAACCTTTTTCGCTACACTAATCTAAAAGGGAAATGAAAGATTTTTTCATTCGGGGGGGTTGTTGTTTTGGGGGGAAAAATAGGGCTAGCAAAAAAAGGGGGAAAAAAAAAAACATGCCCATTTTTTTAAAACTTTTAAAAACTGCTTTTTTAAGGTGGGAGGCTTTGTCTAAAAAAGAAAAAAAAAAAACAAAAAACGGGGGCCCCACACAAACACACGGCCGTTTCCGGCACGCACCACCCCACGCATGCCCCCCCCCACACATACACCCCCCGGGGAAAAAACCCCACCCCACACACACGGCGGCGCGCGCGCGCGCCACAGGGCAAAACACCTACACACAAAAACCCACCCCCAAAAACACCCCAACACAACACCCCACAACACCCACACCCCAAAAACCCCACGAATAACACCCGGGGAAAACCCCCCCCCCAAACACACCCAGCCCCCGACACAACAAAAACACACACACACATTTTCACACAAATCCAACCATTTCCCAAAAAATTTGAAATTTTCTTTCTTTTTTTTTTTTTTTCTTTTTTTTTTTCTTTTTTTTTTCTTCCTTTCTTCTTCTTCTTTTTTTTCCCCTTTTTCCCTTTTTTCTTTTTTTCTTCTTCCTTCTTCTTCCTTCTTCTTTTCTTCTTTTTTTCCTTCTTTTCTTCTTCTTTTCTTTCTTTTTTTTTTCTTCTTTTCCTTCTTCTTCTTAATCTTCTTCTTCTTCTTTTTCCCTTAAAAAATTTTTTTCCAATTCTTGAAATTTCCCTTTCTTCGAAATTTTTTCTTCTTTTTCTTCTTCTTCTTCTTCTTTTTTCTTTTTCTTCTTCTTTTCTTCTTTCTTCTTCTTCTTCTTTTTTTTCTTTTTTTCTTCTTTCTTTTTTTCTTTTTTTCTTTTTCTTCTTCTTCTTTTCTTCTTTTTCTTCTTCTTTTTTTTTCCCCTTCTTCTTTTTTTTTCCCTTTTTCCTTTCTTCTTTTTTCTTCTTCTTCGAAAATTTTTCCCCGCAATTTTTTCCAAAATTCCCTTCTTCTTTTTTTTCGCAATTCTTTTTTTTTTTTCCCCCCAAATTTCCCCTTTTTTTTCTTTCTTTCTTTTTTCTTCTTCTTCTTCTTCTTCTTTTTTTTCTTCTTTTTTTTTCTTCTTTTTTCCCCTTTTTCTTCTTCTTTTTCTTTTTTTTTTTGCAATTTTTTTTTCGAAATTTTTTTTTCCTAAAAAATTTTTCTTCTTCGCAACTTTTTCTTTTTCTTCGAAATTTTTTTAAATTTTTCTTTTCTTCCCCAATTCTTCGCAATTCTTTTTTTTTTCGCAATTTTTCGCAATTCTTCTTCTTCTTTTTTTTTTGCAATTCTTCTTCTTTGCAATTCTTCTTCTTCTTTGAAATCCTTCTTCCCCAAATTCTTCCCTTCGCAATTTTTCTTTTTTGTTTTTCCCTTCATCTTTTTCGCAATTCTTCTTTTTAAAAATTTCTTTTCGCAATTCACTTCTTCAAATTTTTTTTTTTCGCAACGTTTTCTCTGACCCTGCAAAAATTATGTGCACTAACGAATTTTATCAACTTACCCCCGTTTGCATCCAAATTTTGGGGTCTCCAAATTTTTTTCTGCCCCCAAATTTTGCATATTATCATCCACAAAATTTTTCTTTGTTTGGCTCTTTTTTTGGGGTTTTTTGGGGTTTGGCGTTGATTATTGAATGAGGGGTTGGGGTTGGCATTTTTTGGGGGAGGTGAAAATTGGGTTGGGGGTTTGGGGGTTGGCTGATTGGTTTTTTTTTATTGTTTGGGGTTTAAATTTTTGTTGGCTAGTTTTGCTGGGGGGGTGGTTTTGGGGGCCCCGGCCAAAACCGGGGGTAAAAGTTTTCAAGACCCCAAAAATTTTTTCCAAAAAACCAAATTTTTTCATTCGGGGAAAAAACCCCCCATGGGGGCCGCCTGTCTTGTAAACCATAAAAAAATAACCAATCCCCAACACGCATTTTAATTCTTTTTTCCCCTTTCCCCATAGGAAAAAAAAATCCTCCTTCCATCAGGCTATCTTTTCCCCAAAACCCCCGTTTTTTTGCTTTTTGAATTTTTTTTTTGTTGTTTTGTTGTTGTTGTCCTTGAGTGTATGGCGCTGGGGTTTCTCGGGTCCACACAGCTAAAATATGGACCTCAGGGGCAATGACCTTCGGGCAGGGCAGGGGGCTCCCATTTATGTCTATTCAAAGACACACCAATGGGCGAAAAAAAAAATTTAAATTTTGGGCAAAGGAACCTTTGCAAACGGCGCTGCTTTACCGAAGGCAGTAAGGTGTGCTAGGGGGACAGCGAAACTTCCCCCCCAAAAAAAAAACGGCATCGTGCAAACACTTAAATCCCCCCTGCTTTTTTTTGAAAGTAGGGGCCTTGTGGAAGTTGGTGGAAAGGGAGGGGGGGAATTTTTTTTTTTTCAAAACAATACTTTCAAGACCCGGGGGGGAAAACACGCCCTGATGCTTATTCCATTATCCCCAAATTTAAAAAAAAATAAATTAATAAAAAAAATTTAAAAATTTTTTTTTGCGGTAAAGTAATAACTACTGCAAAATTTAGGGGGGAATGAGGCCTTTAAAATTTAAAAACTGGGCCCCAACTTTTGGAAACGGGGGTGTAATAAAACCCTTTAAGTAAAAGCGCCCAACCCCAAGGGGGAAGGGGATTAAACAAAAACTCCCCCAAATTTTAAGGGGGTTTAAAAACCCTTTAAAAACCCCCCAAAAACGCCCGAATTTTGGGGGGGAATAAAACCTTTAAAAACAATAACTGCCCCCCAAACCTTTGGTATGATATATATAAACAAAAAAAAACCCCCCCAAATTTTCCCAAACAACAAAACCCTGGCTCAAAAAACATCTGCGAGAGGGGCAATTTTATGCCACTCTAATTTTTTTTTTACTACCTACACCTCGGATTAAGTACTCGGAAAAAAGCTCTCAACATCTATCATTACCTAAAAAACCAAAACTGTATAGAAAAAAGAGGAAAAAACGTTGCATAAAAACCTTTCAAAATCCATCACCCCAAAGCCCCGGACTGCGGCCCCTAATAAAAAAGGGGGGTTTTAACGGCATGTTTGGGTTTTTGGGGCCCCCCTAGACAAAAACCCAAAAATTTGTTTCCCTGAACCTTTCCGCAAAAAAAAAGTTTAAAAAATTTTTTTTTAATGAAAAAACCGTTTAAAAAAAAAAAGGTGTTTGATTCAATAAAAAAAAAAATTTTTTTTGGAAAATTCTAGGAAAATTTCTTTTTTAAAAAGGGGAAAAAGGGGCCATAGAAAAACCCCCGTCCTTTTTTTAGGGCCGTTTTTTTTTCGGTAAAGGGCCCCCCGCAAAAGGGGCCCTAGTAGACCCCTTTCGGGGTTGACCCGTCTCTTTCTGAAAAAGGGGGAAAGGGAAATAATAGTCGTCACCCTGAAACTGCGAGGGGGGCGAAAAAAAAGGCCCCCGGGGGAAAAGGAACTCCCCCCCCACCCCCACTGAAATGGACAAAAAAATTTTCGCCCATAAAAAATGTTTTTACGTAAAACCCCCCCCCAAAACTTTTAAAACACGGCATACCCTTGGGAAAGGGGCAATTTTTTATTTGTGTGGGGAAAAATTTTTTAAGCAATTATTTTTGTACCATAAATAAGTTTTTCTTGACTTTTTTTCCCTTATGAAACCCCCAAAAAGGTTTTTTTTCTCAAAAAAAAAAACCGGGTTTAAAAAAAACCGCCCGGGCCCGGGGCCTTCAGGGCCAAAACCCCAGCCTTTATCATGACGCCCCCGACAATTAAGGGGGGGATTTTTCCCCCCGGGGAAAATAGACGGTGGCAAAAATGGGGGTTTTCAAAGGCCAACCTAACCAGAAAATTTCATAAAAGAAAAAAAAATAGGAACATCAGAAAAAATTTTTTAAAAATTGTTTGCGTGCGGGGGATTTTTGGGGAAATTTGACTAAAAAAATTCTTCAAATTTTTTTTAAAAGGGGTTTTAAAAAAAAAATTCTGATTTTTTGTGTTAGACAACAAAAAAAAAAAAAGTTTTTTTTTTTTTTTCTGTAAGTTGGTTACGTCCAAAACCTTTTGACAAAAAAGCAGAAAAAAAGGGGGGGAAAACAACACCAAAACCAAAAAAACCCCGTAAAGCAAAACCTCGAACGAAGAAAAACATTATCCAGTCCTTTCCCTTTTAAAAAAAAAAAACAAAAAAAAAACACAAAGATCTTTACCAAAAAAAAAAATCACCCCCCAAAAAAACTAAACCAAAAAGAATGTTTGCTTTCTGCTTTTAGAAAAGAAAAAAAAAAACTACAAAAAAAAAAAAAAAAACTGTAACAGGTTACTTTTTTCCACAAAAAACCAAAACATTTCAAAAAAAAAAAAAAAGAACTGTTACAGGGGTTAATTTTTTGAGAAAAAAAAAAAAATAAACCAAAAAAAAAAACCCCATAAAATTTTTTGGCTGATTGCAAGGCAGACAAAAAACACAAAACACATGCAGAAAATTTCTTATTTGATTCTCTGTCAGGTTTTCCCCTTTCTCCCCCCCCCCCCCCTTTTTTCTAAAACCAAAACATCGCTCCCAAAACGCATTGATGATCTTTTGGCTTCTTTAAGAATGCTACTTTAAAAATTTAGAGAAGGGAAAAAAAAAGGGGGGAGAACCCTAGAGATTTTTCCATCTTTTTGTGTACTTTGACGGGCCCGGGGTTTTTTTTTTTTTTTTTACCACCTTTTTTTAATCTTTTCGGGTTTTTTGTAAAATTTTTATGCTGAAAACCCCCTTTTTTTCAACCTGGTTTTTAAATTTTCACTGTACATCAAGTCGAGTTTTTTTTTTTCCAACTTGAAGGGAAAAGAATTAATCCTCACAAAAAAACTTTTAAACTGTACGTGTTTTTAAAACCATTTTTAAAACCCTTGATTCTACGGGTTTGTTTTTTTTTAAAACCCTTTAGGGGAAGGGGGTTTACAAAAAGTTTTTTTAAAATTTTTTTTTTTAAATTTCAAGAAAAAAACGGGTTGCTGACGCGCTGCCTGAACAATGAATGATTTAATTTTTTCAAACAACATTTTTAAAGACTGAATCAATGGGAAAAAAAAGGGGTTTTTTAAAAACCTTTTTTCTTATTTTTTGGGGTTTTTAAAGACCTTGGGTTTTTAAAAAATTTTTTCGGAATCCCCCCACCCACACATACACACACACACACACACACACACACAAAACCCCACACACCAAAACACACACACAACACAACCACGCACCACGCCCCCCCCAGCACGACCCCAAAAAACGGGCCCCACGCACTCACCATACCAAACTTAAAACCAAAAAAAAAAGAAAAAAAAAAAGGGGGGGAAACCATCTTTTCTAATGGGGGGTACAGAAAAAACCCCAAAAATACACAAAAAAAAAAAAGCTTTTAAAAATCACCCAAGGGCCCCAACTATTTTTGGGAACGGGGGACTTTTAGCTTCAATGTCCCTTAAAAAAAAACACCCGCTTCAGAACATTGAAAATCTTTTAATTTTTGGGTTTTCCCCAAAAAAAACCCCTTTTTTCAGAATGTTTTGTGTGTTTGTGTGTGTGTTGTTGTTGTTGGGGTTTTTTTTGTTGTGTTTTGGGGGGTTTTTGTTTTTTGGTTTTTGTTTTTTTGTGTGTTTTTTTTGTTGGGGGTTTTTTTGTTTTTGTGTTTTTATGTTTGTGTTTTGGGGGTTTTGGGGGTTTTGTTTGGGGTTTTTTGTTGTTAGTGTTTTTTTTTGTTGTGTGTGTTGTTTTTTGTTGTATGGGTTTTGGGTTTTTTGGGTTTGGGTTTTTTTAACCGCCCAATTTTTTTAACCCGGGGGGAAAAAAAACAAAGAACAAAAATTGAAATAACATCTGGGGTTCCCCCGGTTTCAGTCTTTTCGGTTTTTTATTTATTTTTTTTTTTATTTTTTTTTTTTTACTCAGTCTTATTTACTAGGGCGTTTCACTGCACCTCTTTGCATTTGGGGGGTGGTGGGGGGGTTTTGGGGGGGTGGTGGTTTGGGGGGTTGGTGTAAAGGGGGGGGTTGTAGATAATTTTGGGTGATATGGAAAGGGGAAGGGGGGCGGGGTGGTAAAAGACTTCGCCCTCCAACAAATAACCGTGGGGGTTTGGGTTTAAAGGTTTTCCCCCCGGCCTTTCTCCCATTTTTAAACAAAAAATTTTAACTAAATTTAAAAAATCATTTCGATAGACTAAAAAACCGGGGCCCCTGTCAACGAAAACCCAAACCCTTTTTTCGCCCCAACCTTTAAAACCCCTTTCCCTCCCTTTCGGAAAGCAGGCCATTGTGTCCGGTAGGAGGGGATACAATTAAAAAAATAAATAACCAGCATGCACACAGTGTCGTGTATGACACCATCCCTGGGAAACATGGGGAGTTGGAGCCCCCCAAGGGCCCGGGGGCTGTATAATTATGGAAAACGTTCGGGTGGCTCCTCGACAGCACTGGAACCATTCTTTTCAGTCATTCCCTTTTCCAAGGATAAATTCCGGGGCGGGGAGGGGGGGGGCTGCGCGGGGGAAACCCAGTTTTCCCCCTCCATATTTAAATTAAACCCATGCTTTGCGCTGTAAAAACCAGAGCGCAACTCCAAATCTTCCAACTGATGGGTGCCTACCACTACTACTACTGGTGATGATAGGGGGATGGTGGTGTATATAGCATGATGATAGTGGGGGTAATATGGGGGTATAGGGGATAAAAGGGGGGATGATTTTGATGATATAGTGGTGAGGGCCTACTGTGATGATAGCGATGATGTTTTGGTGATAGGGGTTTGGTCATGGTGGTGAAAAGGGGGGGACATGGGGGTGATAGTGGTGATTTTACGGGGGGGATATGGTATAAATATGGTGATGCCAAACCCCACATCCCCTCAAAAGTCCCCCTGACACTATAAACTGGGTCCCGTGGTAAACCGCACGAATGGACATCTTGCGCACACGTTATAAAACCCTTCACTTTCAAAAAGTTTCCCAAAAAATTTCCCGGGTGGAACGGATGAAAAAATTTTTAAAAAAATGCATGCGCAGGGGGATTGGAGGGTAAAAAACCCACCGATTTTCTTTTTCCATATCCTCGATATAAAACAAGAAGGTAGCTGTACATGGTTTTTTGCCATCAACAACCTCCTATTGTTTATTCTTGGGGTTTTTTTTTTCTTTCCATCATTCATCAACTAAAGCTCGAGGTGAGTTTGGAATATCATCTGTTATTTTTTAGTTCACACACGAAAAACCCCATTCCGACTTCGGAATCACGTCAGTTTAAATCAATCACTGACACTTCGGGTAACTTGGATCACTACTCAATTGTTTCTAAGATTCGCCCACTTGCCATGTTTTAAATTTTTATTTTTTTTTTATTTTTTTTAAAATTTTTTTTTTATAATATTTTTTTAAAATTTTTTAAATAGAAATACAAAAACCAATTCCCGAAACACACCCCCCCATGCACACAAATTATTTTCCACCAATTACAACAAGGGAAAAAACCAAAACATCCTAAAATCATAAGAACAAAACAAACTACTATCATCGGTACCAACAACCCCCCTTTTTTTGAATCCACAGTTATTGTATAAAGAAACATGTCACTAAGGGGAAAAAAAACAAACAAAAATACCAAAAAATACAAAAAGGTTATTTTAAAAAACCAAAAATTTTTTTTTTACTCCAAAGTTTTTCATAAAGCATAGGGAAATACATAACACACCCAACCTACCACCTACCTAAATACCACCTACCTACATACATACATACATACATACATAAATACATACATACATACATACAAACATACATACATACATACATACATACCTACAACAAACATACATACATACATACATACATCCCTACCTACATACCTACCTCATACATACATACATACTACATTTAGACATACATACTACATACATACAAAATACATACAACAAAACATACAACATACAACAACATTTAACAAAAATACATAAAAACATACATTTTTCAAAAATACATAATGCTTTCACGGGGTAAAACATGCATATCAGGGGATACATTAACCCCACGCTACATCACCAAAACCCCCAAAATACCCATTTTTAAAGAAAAGGGGTTAATGTCACAGCCGCAAGAGACATCCCCTTACTCTTTTAAACCATCCAACCAAAAACGGGCCCCTTTGGGGGGGACAAATTTTGGGTAAAGGGGGGGTTTTAAAAAAACCCCGAAACTTCATTACACTTAAAAAAAAAAAAGGGGATTTTAATTTTTCCTTTTTTACAGATGGGGCCAACGACACAACTACACTACACAACTACAAACTAAAAAACACACACTACTACTACTAATTAAAACTAAAATCAATACTAAATACACTATAAATACACTACCGCACTGCTGCGCTGCTCTGCTCTGCCTCCCCTCCTCCCCTCCTCCTCCCCCTTTTTCCCCTACTACTACACTCAAATAAACACTACTACAACTCCCCTACTATACTAACACTACACTACAAATACTAAAACACTACAACAACTGGGGCTACACTACACTACTACAAATACTACACTACAAACCCCACTACTACTACTACAAACATTAGGGCTGCGGTCCCCCCCTTTGTTTTTCCTGCTGCGAAAAATAAAATAAAACGAAAATTAAGATAAAAAAAATTTTTTTTTATTTTTATTTATTAATAATAGTGATAATAACAAAAAAATATAATCCCCTTTGCTGCCGCTGCTGCGCGGCGCTCTAAAAAAAATTAATAAAAAAAAAAAATTTTAAAATATAAAAAAAAAAATAAAAATAATAATAATAAAAATTTAAAATAATAATAAAATAATAATATATAAAGATATGAGGATAAAATAAAATAAAAAAAATAATAATAAAATAAAATAAAAAATAAAAATAAAATAAAATAATAATAATTTTTAAATTTTTTTGTTTTTTTTATTATTATTATTTTATTTTATTATTTTTTTTATTTATTTTTATTATTAAATAAAAAATAATGATAATCACCATCTCATTTTGGGGGACCTTTAAAAAACTTTCCCCCCCCCTTATGGAGAAAAAAAAACATAAACGGGTTAAAAAAAATTTAAAAAATTAAAATCGATTCACTCTGTTGATCTGCTTGGCTTGCAAATTTTTTTTTTTTTATTTCTTGCTCCGTTAAAAAACTGAGCTTTTTTCCCCTGAATCCCAAACAACTTTGAACCACCCCCAAAAAATACCTTACTCCGCCCCCCCCCCCCTCCCTTCTATTTTTGGAAACTTCAAAACATTATCTTTTTTTGCTTTTTTTCTTTTTCTTTCTTTTTTTTTCTTTTATATTAAAAAAGGGAATAAGAATCCTTTGCTTTTTTTAAACCCAGCCCCCGTGTTAGCTTTTTTTTTTTATAAAATCTTTTCATCTTTTCCCAAACCGCCTTCCCCCCAAAAAGGGGGAAACAAATTTGGGGGTTCGCAAGTTTTTTCACTTCCAGGGGGGGCTTTTTAAGCTTTCCAAAATTTTTTTGGGGGGGGGATCAGCACTAAAACCCTTTTTTCCCCCCAAAAAATTAAAAAAATTTCCGGCAATCTAAAGTCCTTTTTAAACAGTACAAATTCAAATTTTTTTCTACTCCATCAAACCTTCCCCAGGACAGTCCTCGCGCCTGAACCCCTTTGGGGTCTTTTAAACGCTCAGATCTAACCCAGGGGTTTTTTCTCCCTTTAAGAATTTTTCCTCTGATTAACTTTATGCCCCCCCCCACTCCCCCCTAAAACCCCCAAATAAACTATAACCAGCCCCCGGGGGAACACACGCAAAAACACGTGCGTACCTGTTAAAAACCCTTTTTTTCTTTTTTAAAAAACCTTTTGATCAAGGGGGAAAAAAGACAACATTGACAAAACGGGATACACACGTACTGGATTAAATGACACACATTTCTTATTTTCATTTATTTCAAAATAAAAAAAAAATTTTTAAAAAAAAGGAAAAATTGTTTTTTTCCCACTGCTCT
The DNA here is from genome assembly GCA_030674155.1 of Stramonita haemastoma. NCBI lineage: Eukaryota > Metazoa > Mollusca > Gastropoda > Neogastropoda > Muricidae > Stramonita > Stramonita haemastoma. The sequence goes on from JASPKP010007772.1 coordinate 10,771, forward strand.
CAACTTTTGGGGGGACATACTAACTTTATTACTGTAAGGGGCATCGATTTTTAAAAAAGGGGTTTGGGGTTTTTTTTCCCAACCGTTTTACATTGAAAAAACAAACCCGCCATTACCCAATTAAACCTTTTTTCCCCTTTTTCACAGCAAATTTTTTTTCTTAAAATTTCCTTTTTATCCCTTGGGGAAAATAAAATTAAAAATTTTTTGCTGCTTTTTTCATACAATGAAGGGGGTTTTCATGTTCTCAGAAAGCCCCGCGGGGTTTTTTTACCACTTTTTGCGTTATTTTTAAAACCCCTTGTGGGAAAAAAAAACATAACCCCGGGGAAATTTTCCCAATTTTCCCCCCCACAAATTTTTTCAGTTTTCAAACCTCCACCTCGGGGAAACCCTTTTTAAAAAGGCGAAATTTCTTTCCAATAACATTCTAGTCCGTGCTGAGGGGGGGGGGGGGGTAGGGTCGCTTTGGGGAACACCTTGCCCTCCTTTTTTACCCGGGGTTTTTCGCTCTACACCAAAACCCAAATTTCCCCATCTTTTCCCACCTGAGGGTCCTACCTACCCAAACTTGTCTCCCAAAAGACTTTGGGGTTCGATCGACATTAGTTTTTCAAAATTTTTACACAAAAATAAAATTTTTTTCATTACCTTTTTGGGGGGGCCCGGGGGGTTTAATTTTTTTTAAAAGTTTTTCACTGGAGACAGTATGGGGGTTTTAATGACTTTTCATCACACCGGTTTACAAAAAAAATATAAAACCCAAAATTTTTTAACTTTTTTTATACTTATTTTAAAATGTCAAAAACCAAAAATTTTGCCCCCCCCATCATCACCATCAGCATTTTCAAGATCATTTTTTTAAACACTTTGCATTCTGACCATTTAAAAACACTTTCACCCCAAACACAAAAAATTACAATACACAAAAAAAATTTTAAAAGACCCCCCCAAAACCCCCCACACACAACACACACAAACACACACACATTCATACCTACCTACCTTTCCCACTTTCCTACCTACCTCCTACCTACCTACCTACCTACCTACCTACCTAACCCCCCCCACCTACTTACCTACCATCTACCTACCACCTACCTACCTAAAATACCACCTACCTACCCAAACCCACCAACCTACAACATACATAAAACCATCAAACATACATACTAAAAACCCACAAACATACATCATACACATACATTCATCATACTCTACATACCCTACATGCATACATACATACATAAAAAACATACATACATCATGCATACAAAATATTTCCCCCTCTGAAAGGGGGTTTTTGGGGGTTAGATGGGGGTTTGGGACGATTAAAAATTTTTTTCCTGTTTTCTTCCCACTGTGGTAAACCCTGTTATGGTGTGTTTTTTTCTTAAATTTTACCATTCATGGGGTGTTTTTTTTCCTCGTTGGGGGCCCTTTGATGGTTTTTTTTTTTTTCCCCGGTTTTTCCATGTGTATGGGGTTGGGGTTTTCCCTTTCCCCTGTTGACCAGGGGGGGGGGTTTTGTTGTCTTTCCCCCCCGTGTGTACCCCTTTAGGTGGTTTTTTTTTTTTTACTTTTCCCC
>JASPKP010000777.1:20000-22500 GCA_030674155.1 Stramonita haemastoma
CACCACCAAAGTGACTCAGAAGCAGTGCAGGGCCACTCTGGCTGGTGACCCCATGGTGGCCTAATATAAATGAGCTCCCTGTGGACATCTGACACTGAAGATGAGACACAACAAACTGGATATGGCTGTGGTGGAGATGCTGGAAAGAGCAGCGTATGAACAGCAGAGATAGAAATGTCACAAAACACGAGGCAGCAAAGAAGAAAAGAAAAAGAATCAGGAACTTCTGGTAACTGCAGCGTCAAGATTGCCAGACCTTATATACGCCTCCCAAGACCTTTCTCCCAGGAGGCTGGAAGCAGTCACCCCTTGTTTGAATTCAGCCATTGCTGTTGGAATTTGCAGTGGCAGTACATGTGTTCTTTACTTCTTCACCTTCACCTGCCCCGTAGTCCTGTGGAACGTGGGGGCACAACTGAAGATTTTGTAACCAGCTTCCTCCACTCCCCACAGTCGTCAGCCATCTGTAGTAGATCGTTCCACCCAAGGCCTGTCCACTCTCTGATGTCGTCTTTCCATCCTTTCCTCTGTCTGCCTCTTCGTCTCCCTCCCCTTACTGTTCCCTGCAAGTGTGTCTTGGCCAGTCCAGATAATCGTGTGACGTGCCCAGCCGTACCATGTACATGTGTTACTACTGATAAACTCTCTAGAAACAATTGGCTGCATCACTCAAAGAGGACAAGGATTTGGATTGCTTGAAGGCTGCTTGTTCTGGGCCAATAGGGCCAGATATTACTCTGGTCGGTGCCTAAAACAGTGTTCTGGCCAGTCCTCTTTCATAGGGAAGAGGAACAACAACCAGTGGACCAGAAACAGGAGGCACCCTGGTACCATAAAGCAGAACATCAGATGCCACACCTAACGCTCCACCACATAATGAGGTCATTTTTTAGCTATTGACATGCTATTAATATGCAATTAAATGGCTATATAACCCCCCCCCCAAAAAAAAAAAAAAATTGGACAATTCTATCAACAGTTATTACAACCTGAAATGATAGACTACAGAAAATGACAAAATAGGAAATGGATAAGTTTAGCATCCTATTAGGTGGTCAGGATGTGAGCTTGACTATTTTTAAAAAAAACATGTTTTAAGGCAAAAGGAAACAAGATTATGGCATGATATTTCATTACAAGGTAGAATGATGGGTAAAGTTATATAATCAAACAAAATCTCAAAATCAACAACCTGACCCCCACCTGCCTAAAATGGCTCCTAGCGGAAAAGTGGGTCAGGTGCTAAGCGACTCATTTCGTGGGGTGGAGCATCACAATTTATGACCAATCTCTGTCTTTGAGGGAGAATGAAGTGAATCACTCTTATACTTTACTTCCAAAATTCCCTACAGAGTTTAAAACAATATATCTTCTTACTGCCAAAAAAGTTGCAGGTCTTTCTTTTTTTGTTTATCAATAGATATCTTGGATATATAAATAACCCTGCTATATTCTTCAGATAATCTTGGTGGCAAAACTACAACTAGGAAGAAAACGTGATTCTCTTCCACAAAAGTTTGCACCTCAACCAAGCCTAACAAAAACAGGAATGGGCGCCATTTATAATGTACTACCCTGACCACACCTAATGAACTGGCTCAGCCACAAAAAAAACCCCAGTGGAACAGGTGCCATGCAACTCAATTCATGGTGGAGGATCACTCAGTGTGTGTGTGTGTGTGTGTGTGTGTGTGTGTGTGTGTGTGTGTGTGTGTGTGTGTGTGTGTGTGTGTCTACAACGGTGCTGTCTTTACCCCCGCACCTGCATCATGTTACAATGGAGCAGAAACCTTTCCAGCACCACAGCAGATCCAGCTCAAAAACTCCCTTCTGAACTTGGCCCCAGTTAGACAGTAGAGAACGAAATTGATGGCACTGTTGGTGTACCATAATTGATGTGTCACAGTAAACATCAAGTAATACAAAGCATACGCCTGAGGGCTCGTTGATTTGAAATAAGGCCCCCAGACATAACACACACAGATTGGCATGGTCAGAACCAGGAAAGCACAGGATATTGCCAGAACTCTAACCGTTGTTCTCGTGGACATTTGCTTGCGACTGTCATTGCCCTGCGCTGTGCTGGTATTGGGATCAACACGAGCCATTAGCGATGAGGAGGAAACTGCTTTAAACAGTGTGACAGACAATATCATGTCACAGACAATCAGGCTCACAGTGGGGAAAAACGAAGCGAGACACAAGTCTATCCAACTGAAGGTGAAGTCGTAGAAGTCTTTGTAAGGTCCTGGCAGGATTTCGCAGGTATTTTCTGGCGTGATATCGAATCCAATCAGAAGATGGGAGTACAGAGCAGAAGCTAAGAGGACCAGCGTGGCTATGACAATCCACGTTCTTCGCACAGTGCACATCACTCTCATCCTGTGTGGCCACAAAACCGCCATTGTTCTCTGCACTGTCACACAGGTCACCAGCCAGGCAGACGTGGCATTACTGACGTAGATTATAAATCTATAAAGCTTACATAGTGAGTTATGTA
>JASPKP010000777.1:32500-37078 GCA_030674155.1 Stramonita haemastoma
GTGTGTGTGTGTGTGTGTGTTGTGTGTGTGTGTGTGTGTGTGTGTGTGTGTGTGTGTGTGTGTGTGTGTGTGTGTGTGTGTGTGTGTGTGTGTGTTGTGTTGTGTGTGTGTGTGTTGTGTTGTAGTGTGTGTGTGTTTTTTATTTTATTTTATTTATTTCATTTATTCTTTTATATCGAGGATAACAGAATAAGCAATCATGTGCTTTTTTTTATCCGGTCCCCGTGTGTATGCAGTTTTGTACATATTGTCATCTGTTCCCACCGGCACACGATGGCCTACTCTTTCGAAAAGCGGAACAGGATTTAACGTGTGCGCAAGATGTTCTGCGTGCGTTCGCACACGGGGCCTCGGTTTAAAGTCTCATCCGAAGGACTATGTGTGTGTGTGTGTGTGTGTGTGTGTGTGTGTGTGTGTGTGTGTGTGTGTGTGTGTGTGTGTGTGTGTGTGTGTGTGTGTGTGTTGTGTTGTGTGTGTATGTGTGTTGTATGTGTGTGTGTGTGGTGTGTGTGTGGTTGTGTGTTTGTGTGTGTGTGTATGTATGTATGTGTGTGTGTGTGTGTGTTTGTGTGTGTGTGTGTTTGTGTGTGCGCACAAGCGCACGCCCATGTTTTTTGTGTGCGTGCACACACGTGTGCCCGTAAGTGTGTATATATTTGTGTGTGTGTGTGTGTGTGTGTTGTGTGTGTGTGTGTGTGTGTGTGTGTGTGTGTGTGTGTGTGTGTGTGTGTGTGTGTGTGTGTGTGTATTTGCGCATGTAAGTGTGTTAAAGCGCGTATGTGTTTCGCACGCGCATGCCCCACATATGTGTGTGTGTTGTCATGTGTAGCTGGATCTGTACAGATGTGTATGTACGCGCAAGGGTGCAGGGAGTGTGCTTGAGTATGTTTGACGAAGAGAATGAGGTGGGGGGGGGGGGGGGGGGAGGTGGGGGGGGGAGGCAGAGTTGTCAGTTTTCCCGCAACTTTCAGCTCCTCTCAGCTGCTAATTAATCCATCCCATCCCATCCCAGCCCAGCCCAGCCCAGATGGGGGCCAGCTGGTGCTAATTATATAGTAGGAACTGACCCCACTCGGACAAGGCAAAAGGAAAGAAGGGTGCGCCAAATATAGCCCTCTTGACTGAGTGATGTTGGATTTAAGCGCTGTGACGAGGGTATAGTGATGATAGAGAAATATGTTATGCAGAAAAGGGGATTGGTTTATGACAGATTTCTGGACCTGTTCATATTTGGACAAAATCTGTTATTTCCACCCTTTTTTTTCTTCTTCCTCCTGTTTTAAAAAATGATTGTTGAAGGGTGGGTGGGGAATTTCGCCCCATTATCATTGTTATCTCCCCTGTCCACATTTTTGGGGGTGAAAATTCCGGGAACTTCTTCGCGTCTGTGAGTCTCTGTGTGTGTGTCTGTCTTTTTCTCTGTCTCTGTCTGTCTCTCTTTCTCTATGTCTGTCTGTCTGTCTCTCTCAATCTCTTTGTGTCTCTCTCTCTGTGTTTTTCTCTGTCTCTGCTTAAAAAGCTTGAAACAATAAAATATTGTCATTGTCATTGTCATTGTCTCTGTCTCTCACTATCTCTCTTTCAATGTCTGTCCTTTTCCCTGTCGGTCTGTCAGTCTCTGTCTGTCTCTCTGTCCTCTGGCAAGCGGATCCCTGATCAGTACAATCCTTCATTACAGTGGATAATGATAGTTATCCGATTATTGTTTCCACTGTCGCGCTGTGACCTGTCAGTGACTTGGAATCCTGGCAGTATGTACTGTCATCTGTGTGTGTGTGTGCCTTTGAAGGGCGTGACGCTTATGTGTCTATCTGTCAGTGAGACCTCTCTCTCTGAGAGTCTGTCTCTCTGTCTCTGTCTCTGTGTCTGACTGCCTTTATCTCTGTCTGTCTCTCTGTCTCTGTCTCTTTCTTTCTTTCTTTCTTTCTTTCTTTCTTTCTTTCTTTCTTTTCTTTCTCTCTCTCTCTCTCTCTCTCTCTCTCTCTCTCCTCTCTCTCTCTCTCTCTCATCTCTCTCTCTCTCTCCTCTATCTCTCCCTCTCTCTCTCCCTCCTCCCCCTCTCTCTCTCTCCCGCCCCCGCCTCTCTCTCTCTCCCTCCCCCTCTCTCTTTATATGTATATATATACATATATATATATATTTTTTTTTCTCCTTCTCATTCTTATTGCCCACTGCTAAACGATCTAGAAGTAAAATTATATTATATTTCTGAGAAATACTCATGGCAGACCAGCTGACTAAAGGATGCTCCTGCTTTCATCCTTTGAAAACCGAGACTGTTATCAACACTTTTATCATGAAAATGGTATAGAGGCTAAAAGGTAAAGATGTCCCATAACCTAGGCGTTCGTAGGGGAACGAGGCATCAGAGACCTCTGCTTCTCTAGAGGTCAGCATATTGAGGGCGGTGGCGCCCATCTCCTCTCCCTCGCTGTTTTACCTTCCCTGACCCTAAAGAGGGCAGGTACCCATTTACAGCTGGGTGAACTGGGGGAACTGTACTGAAGAAGGCGCGCAGACGGTCACCCATCCGACTGGTAACCATGCTGGACGCTGCTTAACTTGACTGGAAGAAAGCGAGCGCTCTGACCATTGAGCTATCCCGCCCCCATGTGATTTTTTGTCATGCCTCCTCATAAATCTTTAAGAATAAGACATTTTTGTTTCATACCCCCCCCCCCCCCCCGTCACCAGCGTGAGAATGCCAGGGGCTCTTTCAGTTTAAAATAGTATACCCTCATTCTGAAAATTCTGAGCTAGAAACGGCATATTTTCCTTTTCTATCACTCTCCCTGTCTAACCTTTTCTCTTACCTCGTTTAGTTTTTATTCACTCGCTCTCTTGGTTAGTTTTTGCTTACCCAGCCTATTGTTCTGCGTTTTTTCCAATCAGATATGAGGCTTTTTTCTTTCTTTTTTCTAAAGGACTGTTTCATGAGCTGTCCTGAAGTCGGTTATGTGTCAGCTGATGCCAGCATGCAGACCTCCTGCAGAGGTACAAGCGCTCTCTGAGAAGCTGAGGTCTCTGATGCCTCGCTCTTCTACCACCACATAGGTTATGGGACACCTTTGTCCTTTTACCTTTTCACTGTAAAATGCTTGTGCCTAACATCCTAGACATCTCTCGACACTTTCCAGAAGCAGATTTTTTGGGAATGGTGTTTTATCTTATTTTACGTTCCTAAATGTTTACAGAAAAAATCAGATTGAGGGAAACATCAGGGAAAACCATGACGGGTTTACATTCCCTCTCAACCGATCTGTTTTAAGGGTATGTTTTTCATCCTGTGTTTGTAAAAAACCCCTTAAAATTTGGGTTTTGTCTTGGGTGTTTTTTGTGTTTGTTTGTTAAATACCCCCTTTAGAAACAGGGCCGAAAAAAGGCCATGATTCATTTTTCTTTCGCACTTTGCCCAATCAATGATGACAAAAAAGATAATGATAACGGGGGGAAAAGAGTCGTTTTGGGATTCGAGACGTCACAACGGGCTGACAAAAATTGCTTTCTGTGATGATATATCTCGGCGGTCAATCCCCCCCGGGAAAGATACAGACAACCCCTTTGCAGTGTTTGGTGTTTCTAAATCGGGGCAGAACCCCTTTTAAAAACTTGAGCCATAACGGGAAAAGGCTTGACTGTGTGGCAGTCCCCCAAATCGTCTCATCAAACTGCATTTCACACGGGGACTGGGGGGAAAAAAAATACACATGAGTGCTTACTTTTCCCCCATCCTCGATTTAAAAAATAATAAAAAAACAACAACCCAAAACAAACTCTGAGTGTAGAAAATCAACCGAAATAAAGCCCAAAAAAAACCCCAAAATTTCCTGCGGGACATACGTAATTTATAGTTTATATGTCTTTTCTTTCCCCAAAAAGTCCCTAAAATAACATTGTATTCATACATTGGTGTGTGTTTTGTGTGTGTGTGTGTGTGTGTGTGTGTGTGTGTGGGGTGTTTTGGTGGGGTGCGTGCGTGCGTGCGGGCGTTTTGTGTGTTTGTGTTTTGTGGGGTGGGGTGTGTTGTGGTGTGTGGGTGGGTTGTGTGTGTTTGTGTGTGTGTGTTTTTGGTTTTTGTGTGTTTTTTTCCCCCATTTCCCCAAAAAAGGGGGGAAAGGGAAATTTAAAACTTAAATCTTGTGCGGGGCGTGCGTGGGGTGGTTGCGTTTCCAAGGGGCCCTAATGTGTCCGTTGCGGGAAAAATACGTTTTTTGGGGTGTTTGTGATTTTTTCATTTTAAAGGGTTGAACAAAAAGGGAAAAGTAGCCATTTAAGTCTTTTTTATTATGATTCCAATATGCCTGTCAGCATTGTATGGCAATTGCCCCCTTTAAGGGATGATTTTAAAATTAAAAGGGGTTTAAAAAAATATGAAATGTAGCTATCTTGTGTCTTTTGATATTTATTATCAACAAAAATGCCCCTGTTTATTTTTTGTATTGTAATTTTCTTCAGGGGATGATTAAAGTGGTTATTTTTTTTTCTTGACTTGGGTTGACTTAATTGATTTGCTTGACTTGAAATTTTAAAATGCTCAAATTTGGGGTTGGAACCAGACCTTGACTTGTTGACTTGACT
>JASPKP010007773.1:0-5000 GCA_030674155.1 Stramonita haemastoma
TTTGCCTTGTCTTGCTTTGCCTTGCCTTGCTTTTCCCTTGTCTTTGCCTTTGTTTTTGCCTTTGCTTTCGCCTTTGTCTTGCCTTGCCTTTTTCTTTCTCTTGCCTTGCTTTTTCTTTCCCTATCCCTTGCTTTGCCTTGCCCTTTGCCTTTGCCTTGCCCTTGCCTTGCCTTTCCCTTGTCTTTGCCTTTGTCTTTGCCTTTGCTTTCGCCTTTGTCTTGCCTTGCCTTGCCTTTTTCTTTCTCTTGCCTTGCCTTTTTCTTTCCCTTTCCCTTGCTTTGCCTTGCCCTTGCCTTGCCTTGCCTTTGCCTTTGCCTTTGCCTTGCCTTTGCCTTTGCCTTTGTCTTTGCCTTTGCCTTTCCCTTTATCTTGTCTTTTCCTTGCCTTGCCTTGCCTTGTCCTGCCTTTCCCCTTCCCTTGCCTTGCCCTGCCTTTCTCTTACATGTTTTTGTAGCAAAAATCACCTATAACTGAAAAAAAGAGGACAAAGTACAATAACAACTAAACGTAAATAAATAGTCACAGTTACTGAGAAATCAGCTCCCAAAACACCATCCACTTTTCAGGTAGGAAACAACATGGATCATAGATCAGCCGATTCCTTGAGTTCAGGTTTTGGTGATTTTGGTAAACATCAATAGCATTAACAATATCAGCAGCAAAGAAAATGGCTACTGTGAAACAAAAGCAGCCTTAAATCTTTACTCTTTTCTCTACCAGTCTGCCTGTCTGTGTGCAGGTGAGCTTGTGTGCGAACGCGTACATGCATACATGCATACATACAGACATACAGACATGTATACATGTATACACACACATACATACATACATACATACATACATACATACATACATACATACATACATACATACATACATACATACATACATACATACATACATACATACATACATACGTATATACATACATACATACGTACATACATACATACATACATACATACATACATACATACATACATACATACATACATACATACATACATACATACATACATACATACATACATACATACATACATACATGCGTCGAGGTTGCAGGAAAAGCTCCAATACACATGTACATGTATGTACCTTGATAAAGGTGAAGGTGTCCAAAAACCTATGCTGTCGTTGGGGAGCGAGGCGTTAGAGACCTCAACTTCTCTAGGAACCAGCATGGTGAGGGTGCCGCCCATCTCTCCCTCACTGCTTTACCTTCCCTGACTCTAAAAAAGGCAGGTACCCATTTACAACTGGGTGAACTGTAAGCACAATAATAAATATGTAAAAAAAAATGTAGACATAATAAAATTGTACTCAGCTTGTGCATTTTTGTATCTGACTAGTGTAGTGGTGGTTGGTTGATGGTAAAGTCCGTTTTTTATTATTAATCTCCCTTGGACTCTGTAATAGCATTAACAAAAAACACGGCTGTAAGGTGTATGATGGTTTTAAAATCATTAGTGATTATGATCCTGACACAAAGACTTTGCCCTTCATAACCCTCAGTAACCAGGAAAACAACAACACACATAATACATGCATATGATTTTCCCCTAAAACTTTCCCTTCCACACAAGACCAACCAAAAAAAACCCAAACCAACCAACCTTGGACTTTTTTTTATATACCAAAACCAGCACCAAGGCAGTAAGTATGGCAGGTACAGATTTTTTTTTTTTTTTAGAACATTTCACAAGTTTTCAACAGTGACCCAAACAGACTTAGCATAGACCGCAGTGCTGAAAAGTAAGGAGAGACTTGTCACTGGTACGTACTAAATAGATAAACATGCCAGGGAACAAACTGCGTTTCTTCCTGCGGTAAAGTTTTCGTCCCCTTCGTAAAGGGTCCTGCTACTCTAACACACTGACATAGACTTAGCTAGTGGAAAGGTTGGTATTGTCACTATGCACCGGCTGACATATTGGCTCTCTTTTTTAATGTTTTTTTTTGTTTCTTTCCTCAACTAAAAGCTCCCATGTTCACCACCAATGGTGATATTTTTTGCGTCTGCGACACATATAGACACCTTTCAATAGATAGAGTGGCTGGGAAAGCAAAAGGTTACTTGTCAATGCTTTATGCTGACATATAAACTTTTTTTTGTCCTGAGAAGAAAGTACATATATTATGAAACTGGCACGTGCTTAACGTTTTCTAAACCAGAGCAACTGAAAACACAGACCTTTTCTTTTGTGTGACAATCTATCGTTATTGGCTTACTGACATGTCAAATGGCACATAGTCTGCTAATGTTTTGACAGATAGGTGAACAAAAAAAAACATGTTTTGAACTCTTTGGTACTCTATTGTGTAATTGAAGCAAGCTTATGATGTATACATTTTTTTGTAATCTTGACTTTTGGTTGTGCAATGCAGAAAGACAGAGTGTGTGTGTGTGTTTTGTGTGTATGTGTGTGTGAGGCAGACAGACAGACAGACAGACAGACAGCCGGACAGACAGACGGACAGACAGACATACAGACAGAGGGAGAAAGAAAAAGAGAGAGGAAGAAGGATAGAGTTGAAGAGAGAAAGAGAGATATACAAAATACAGAAAGGGAAAATGCGTGAAAGAGAGTGAGAGAGAAGGAAGAAGGAGAATGAGGAAGACATGCAAACAGACAGAAACAGACAGACAGATAGACAGAGAGTCAGACAGACAGACAAACAGAACAGACAGACAGACAGATAAAGAGGCAAAGACAAAAAGAAAAACACACAGAAAACAAACAGAACAACGAAAATGTAAACAAACAAAATGATAGGACGAGATTTAGGACACTCAACAGAAAAACCTCAGAACAATGCACACGGAAAACAAAACAAACAAAAAACGAAAATGAAGACCTTCAGAAGTGTCAACAACACCAGGCCACAAAAACCCAGACTAAACAAAGGGGCCATTGAACAGCCAGAACAAAGACACCCAGAAACAGACAATGAGAGAAGCAGAAGAAGAAGCAGCAGAGAGAGAAAGAAGAAGAAGAAGAGGAAGAAGAGAAGAAGTCAGAAAACAATGAAATCATGAAAAGGATTGCAAAGTGCCGAAGCCAGATATTCAGCAAAGCGAGTCTCAAAAAACAGACTCTGAATGATTATGGAGGTAAATAGAAGAATAGAATGTATCAAGCTCGACTGTTGTGTGTGTGTGTCTGTGTGTCTGTGTTTTGTGTCCGTGTCTGCCTGTGTGTCTGTCTGTGTGTCTGTCTGTCTATGTGTCCGTCTGTGTGTTTGTGTGTCTGTCTGTCTGTCTGTCTGACTCTCTCTCTCTCTCTCTCTCTCTCTCTCTCTCTCTCTCTCTCCTCTCTCTCTCTCTCTCTCTCTCTCTCTCTCTCTCTCCTCTTCTCTCTCTCTCTCTCTCCCTCCATCTCTCTTCTCTCCTCCCTCCTCCCTCCCTCCTCCCCCTCTCTCTCTCTCCTCTCCCTGTCCCTCTCCCTCTCCCTCCCTCCATCTATCTCTCTCTCTCCATCCATCCTCCCCCCCCCCCCATCTCTCTCTCTCTCTCTCTCTCCTCTCTCTCTCTCTCTCTCTCTCTCTCTCTCTCTCTCTCTCTCTCTCTCTCTCTCTCTCTCTCTCTCTCTCTCTCTCTCTCTCTCTCTCTCTCCTCTGTGATATATCTGTCTGTTTCCATCTCTGCAGGATTAAGTGAGGGGAAAATGTGATGGTTTTATGTTCCTTCAAGCAAATTGATGCTGAAGGACACTGTAATCAGAAACCTTACTTTGAGTGAGGTGATATCATAAGATAAGGTGTGTGCGTGTGTGTGCGTGCCTGTGTGTCTGCGTGCCTGCGTATGTGTGTGTGTGTGTGTTTGTGTGTGTGTGTGTGTGTGTGCGTGTGTGTGTGTGTGTGCGTGTGTGTGTGTGTGTGTGTGTGTGTGTGTGTGTGTGTGTGTGTGTGTGTGTGTGTGTGTGAAAGAGACAGAGACCAAGAGACCGAGACAAGAGAGACATATAGACAAAAAACCATATTCATTTATTAAGTTATTCATTTCAATTCGATGATAATGGAAAAATCGCTCGCATGCTTTTTTTAAAATAATTATTTAGTTCCCATTTAGTACATTTTCTCACAGCACCCTTTTCAGCTATATACACAGGCCTACTCTTCCGAATGATGGAACAGTTTTAACCTGTGTGCAAGATGTTCTGCGTGCGTTCATACATGGGACATCAGCTTAAAGTCTTATCCGAAGGAATTTCGGGAAGGTAGAGTCAGCTCTGATGTTAATTCCCCATACACTTATGAGCCTGTGGTGAATTTGTGTCAAAGCCGTAGGGGTTGGGGGTTCCCTGGAGGAGATCTTTGAAGGAACGTTGTGGGGGTCACTGCCCTGGGTGGGCATCTCTCACTAACCCTGGGCTTTGCGACTTTGCTGTTACTGTAGTCGGTAGAGGCTTCGTAGGTGGTGTCCTGCGAATGTTACTCCATAATGTTGTTTAAGCAAAAAAAAAGACAAAAACTATGGATTTAACGCATGTAACTGACGTTTTATGGCACTGGCAAGTCTACTACACATAAATTGACCTTGGCGAACAGAAGAAGAAAAGTGGGGACAAAAAACGACTTTCATGTTACAACAAAGTACACTGGTCCCTATAAAAGTGCCGCGCATTTTGTTCAGATTCTCTTCATCATCAAGCAGAGAAATCCTACACAAGTATGACAAACTACATTTCGCAGTCGTTTAGGAAAGTATATAAAGCGCACATTCTTTCTTATGCCTCCGTTTTATGACAGAAAATGCTTCTACCATCTCCACCTGCCTCTATATGTTCCCTAGGGGGAGGGGGTGTGCAAGCTTATCCCATGATATTCATGGATCATTTTTATCTCGATAGCTTTTGTTTACGTGGGTAGGTGAGGGACTGTTTCGGATGATATTTGCAATGCTAAATGATTGATAGGAGTCAGCCTCCCCTCTCTTTTATAAGCTGTTCCTAATGCCATCATAACCTGTGTTTGAACTCGCTTTAAAAGTCAAGAGTTTC
>JASPKP010007773.1:7500-12357 GCA_030674155.1 Stramonita haemastoma
TGGGTCAGCAGATCACAAGTCCATAACGTTCTAACCACTATGCCATCCCATGCATGCTACCTTAAGGAGACTGTAATAGCAGGGGTATTAGCAATGTTTACCACCTGCAGAAAATGACACCAGCAGTTTGCGGGCAATTATCCTTTTAGGCAATTTAGCGACAATTGCCTCTGTCTGTGTGTCTGTCTGTGTGTCTCTGTGTCGATGTGTCTGTGTGTCTGGTTCTCTGTCTGTGTGTGTGTCTGTGTGTGTGTCTGTGTGCCTGTGTGTCTGTGTGCCTGTGTGTCTGTGTGTCTGTGTGTCTGTGTGTCTGTGTGTCTGTGTCTCTCTCTCTCTCTCTCTCTCCTCTCTCTCTCTCTCTCTCTCTCTCTCTCTCTCTCTCTCTCTCTCTCTCTCTCTCTCTCCTCTCTGCATGCATACACTTCCATGATTGCATACAACCCCACGCAACTCACCGTTACCTTCACCTTCACCTGTCCCGTAGTCCCGTGGACCTTGGGCGCACCACTGAAGATTTTGCAACCAGCTTCCTCCTCTCCACTCCCCACCGTCCTCCGCTTTCCGTAGCAAAGCGTTCCACCCATGGCCAGTCCACTCTCTGATGTTGTCTTCCTATCATTTCTCTGTCTGCCTCTTCGTCTCCCTCCTTGTACTGTTCCCTGTATGACAGTCTTGGCCAGTCCAGGTGCTCTTGTGACGTGCCTGTATCACTTTAGTTTGCTTTTTTAACGCATCAAAAGAGAAATAAAATCTAAAGTGAAACGGAATATGGCAGAATGGATTAGACTTTCACATGACTAACAAAACTCCGCGAGGTTCTGGGTTCGATTCCCAGCCTTGCGCTTTCTTCCCAGTCTGATGGGAAAATCGAACTGAGCGTCAAGTTTTTTTGTTTTTTTTTTACATTTTAAACCTGTGGGACTCAGTGTTCCAATGGACTTGTGCACGTCGAAAAAATAAAGAAGCAAAAACCGCCAAAACAGACGAAATAAAAAAATTACAAAGACCGTGGGGGTACTTCCAGCCTGTCCTGGCAAAACTGGTAGGTTAAATTTCAAAACTGAATCCCTGAAATCGGTTAGGGCTACCTAATACCTTCCTTATGGCTAGTAGTGATAAACCATCAATCATTAAAGAAATTCGTTTGTGAATAACGAAAATGTTTCGTGATTTCTTTGCCAAGTGATAAAAACGCTTTTGTTGTGTTCTTATATGAGGGGAATATTGCTCTTAAACCCGTCATATAAAATCCCTAAGATATTGCGTCAGACCAGCACAATTCACGTATTTGAAACATAACACAGTCACCAATTACAGTCTGGATAACTTCGACGCTCTCTCTCTCTCTCTCTCTCTCTCTCTCTCTCTCTCTCTCTCTCTCTCTCTCTCTCCTCTCTCTCTCTGGTCTCCCTTGTGTGTTGTTATCGCCCTTTCTTTTCCTACGTTACTAATTTTATCTCTTTTTTTGTTTCTGCTATTGTCTTTCCTTTTCTGGTTTACTTCTTCGTTGTGCTGCTTCAGATGCTGCTGCTGCTGCTGCTGCTGATGCTGTGGCTTCTGCGTTCTTGTCTTCCTTCTGCGTGTTCTGTCATTTTATTTCTCCCGTGTGGCCTATCAAAAACACTGTATGATGTTATTAGAAACAGGGAAGGGGTACGTGCAAGTTCTATCTCCTTTTTCCCTTTACGATCAATCACAAAAGTTATGATACGTATGTCGCAATTTTACACGGTCTTTGCCTCTTGTTTGCTCCTGAGATCAGGTGTTGGGTTTTTTTCCTTCTTCTTACAGAAATATTGCCACTGGGTTTTTTTTTTAAGTTATTGTTGAGAATTTATTGAATTTTATGCGCGTGTGCTAGTTTTAGACTATCTGCGATGTATAGTGAGAGGAATGCGAACTGTGTACTTGTTATGGTTGATAGGTGGTGAACGTTAGTGAGTGACATTTTGAAACATCTGCTAGGTCTCTAGGGTTTACAGTTACTGGGACTGACTAATTATGTCACGCAGTAGAACAAAAAGGAAAGTTTGTTAAGTGAGAGTTTAATCAATGTAGGTATCTTGTTAGCTTGCTCTCTTTGAGTTTTACACAATATTAGCTGTCAAGAGGTGGTGTGTTTTTTTGTTAAACTATATAAAATGTTGTGTTTAATAGTGTTAGGTACAAAATGTCAAGTTATTTTCGTCGTCAGGGGAAAAAGAGTAAAGGTTTTCCCAACTCTATCTACCCGTCTGTCTGTCTGTCTGCCTGACTCTCTCTCTCTCCTCTCTCTCTCTCTCTCTCTCTCTCTCTCTCTCTCTCTCTCTCTCTCCTCTCCTCTCTCTCTCTCTCTCTCTCTCTCTCTCTCTCTCCCTCTCTCTCTCTCTCTCTCTCTCCTCTCTCTCTCTCTCTCTCTCTCTCTCTCTCTCTCTCTCTCTCTCTCTCTCTCTCGATCTTCTCGTTGCCTCTGTGTTTGTGTGTGTGTGTGTGTGTGTGTGTGTGTGTGTGTGTGTGTGTGTGTGTGTGTGTGTGTCTGTGCTCAAATTCAGTTAATGTCTTTTTACAAATTGTGATGTGTGTGTGTGTTTTCCAGCGCATGACCCTTAGACTCACATCACTGAGTTATTTCCAGGTGTCCCATAACCTGTGTGGTCGTAGTGGAGCACGGCATCAGTGACCTCAGCTTCTCTAGGGGCCAGCATATTGAGGGCGGTGCCCATCTCCTCTCCCTCACTGCTTTACTTTTACTGCCCCTAGTTTGAGGGACGGATAGCCTAGTGGTCAGAACATTACGCTGGCAATTTGACGACCCGTTTCGATTCCAGTCGAAGAGATATTTTCTCCTGGACTTAACATCAGTGCTGACTCCACTCTCCCCAAAAGTCCTTCGGATGAGACTGTAAACCGAGGCCCCGTGTGCGAACGCACGCAGAGCATCTTGCGCACACGTTAAATCCTGTTCCGCTTTTCGTAAGAGTAGGCCATCGTGTGCCGGTGGGAACAGATGACAAGATTTACAAAACTGCATACACACGGGGACTGGATGTAAAAAAGCACAAGAGTTGTTAACCCATTATCCTCGATATAAAAGAAGAAAATGAATATAGGTACACACACACACACACACACACACACACACACACACACACACACACACACACACACACACACACACACACACACACACACCACACACACACACACACAAAGACACAGAGAGACAAAGACACACAGGCAAACAAACAAACAGACAAACAGGCAAGCAGAGAAGAAGGAACGGGAGGGCAAAGTGGAGATAGAAAGATCAGGAGGAGAAGGGTAGATAATATATGAGCTGATAACGTGCTGTGCTTTGGGATTAGGGCGGAAAAGATGGCTTTGGGTGTGGGGAGAGGTGGGGAGGGGGGGGGCAGTGATAGGATTCTGACTTATGTTGGGAGGAGGGTCAGATGCCGCGATATAGACCTGTGCTTATTTTATTTCATTTATTTTATTTATTCTTTTATTTCGAGGATAATGGGATGAGCACTTATGTCCTTTTTTTCATCCAGTCTCCGTGTGTATGCAGTTGTGTAAAATATTGTCATAATGTTCCCACCGGCACAGAATAACCTACTCTTACGAAAAGCGGAACAGGATTTCACGTGTGCGCAAGATGTTCTCCGTGCGTTCGCACACGGGGCCTCGGTTTACAGTCTCATCCGAAAGACTTTTGGGGAGAGTGGAGTCAGCACTGATGTTAACTCCAGGGGAAAAATCCTGGAGTTAACATCAGTGCTGCTGTGTGGGCTGTGGTGTCAGTTCATGACACCTGCCAATCGCCACTTCTCTGCCTGACATGTGACATGGCACTGATTGACACTTTGGGCTTTGGTTTGGTTTTTGGGTGTTTGATTTGCATCAATTATTTTTTGGGTTGTTTGGTTTGGTTTTTTCTTTTATTTTTTTTTGGGGTTTTTTGGTTTAGTTTTCTTTGGGTTTTAGTTGGGTTGGGGGTTAGTTTTTTTGGGTTTTAGTTGGGTTTGGGGTTTAGTTCTTTGGTTTTAGTTGGGTTTGGGGGGTTTTGTTTTTGGGGTTTTTGTTGGGCTTGGGGTTTAGTTCTTTGGGTTTTTGTTGGGTTTGGGGGTTTTTTCTTTGGGTTTTAGTAGATTTGTTTATTGGTTTTGGGTTTGACCTTTTTGGTTTTGGTTTCGTTTTTTGTTATGGGTTTGTATGGGAGGGGCGGGATTGTTTGATTTGGTTTGGTTTGGTTTAGGGTTTGGGTTTTCTTTGATTTATTTGGCCTGGGTTTTTTTTTTTTGTATGGTTTTGCCCTTCGTTTTGGGATTGTTTGTTTATTTTAAAAGGGTTTTTTACCTATGTATTTGCTGTTTTAATTCAGTGAAATTTCCTTCTTCTCACAAAAGATTTCGTTGAAACATTTTTTTCTGTCTTTGTTTCTGTTTCTGTCTCTGTCCTGTCTGTGTGTCTGTCTGTTTCTCTCTCTCTCTCTCTCTCTCTCTCACAGTCTCTCCATCCCCTCGTCTCCTCTCCCCTCTCCCTCTCTCTCCTCTCTCTCTCCTCTCTCTCTCTCTCTCTCTCTCTCTCCCGTATAGGTTTCCGCGAATCCCAAAAGACTAAACAGAAGATTGAAATCTCTCCACAGCTCACTGAAGAGCGTTGAAGTGTATTCCTCCCAAACCCGCTCATCAACAAAGAAGAACTAGAGAGACTATGTTTACTATTTTTTTTATAAAATAAAAGTATCAATAAATACTCTTTCCCTTTAAATTAAAAGGGAAAAAAACAACAAATTATTCGATGAACAATAGCATGTTTGAATTTTCAAAACAACGTACGTCATTGGCCTTCCTTTTTAAAAAACCCCCCCCCTTT
>JASPKP010007774.1:5000-10000 GCA_030674155.1 Stramonita haemastoma
TTCTTTCTTTCTGTCTTTGCTTTCTTTCTTTGTTTCTTGGATCTCTGTTCACTTCTAGGGCCGGGTGTACCACTATCGTATTACTGAGGATGATGGCAAGGTACTGTGTTTGTGTGTGGGGGTGTGTGGCAGGGGGTTGGGGGGGGGGGGAGGGGGGTGTTGTTTGTTTTGTTTTTTTTGTTTTCTTTGTTTCTTGCTTTCTTTCTTTCCTTCTTTTTTTGTTTCTTTCTTTCTTTCTTGCTTCAATCTCTGTTCACTTTGAGGGCAGGGTGTACCACTGTCGCATCACTGAGGATGATGGCGAGGTACTGTTTGGGAGGGGGGGGGGGGGTTGTTTGTTTCTTTGTTTTCTTTCTTTCTTGCTTTGATCGTTGGTTGGTTGGTTGTTTTTTTTGTTTTTTTTCTTTCTCTCTTTCTTTCTTACTTCGATCTCTGTTTGCTTTGAGGGCAGGGTGTATCACTATCGTATTACTGAGATGATGGCAAGGTACTGTTTTGGGGGCTTCTTTGTTTGTTTGTTTCTTTCTTTCTTTCTGTCTTTCTTTCTTTCTTGCTTTGTTTGTTTGTTTGTTTCTTTCTGTCTTTCTTTCTTTCTTGCTTTGTTTGTTTGTTTCTTTCTCTCTTTGTTTCTTTGTTTTCTTTCTTTCTTGCTTTTTTACTTTCTTTCTTTTTTTCCCTCTTTCTTTCTTTGCTTGCTTGCTTTCTTTGTTTCTTTCTGTCCCTACTGGCACAGAATGACCTACTCCTCTGAAAGGCATAACCGGTTTTAATGTTTGCATGAGATATTCTGTATGAATTCCTACACAGACCTCAGTTTATGGTCTCATCCGAAGGACTTTTGGGGAGAGTGGAGTCAGCACTGATGTTAACCCTCTTGCATTTGGATTCTCTGAACACACAACTGCCCCTAGATTTCGCATTCCATCATGAAATCAGGTCAGGTACACATGCTCATTCGCCTTTTCCTCCTTCTAAGTACATACCAGCAGCTATAATTACTTCCAGACTCTCAGCAGGGTTTCTACCTCTAGCCTGATAGAGCTTTGACATGTGGTAGCAATTAGTGATGGTCACAGCGTGATGGAAATCTACTGTGTGTAAATCCTGGCAAATCCCGGTTCATGATTCAGAGGGGGGGGAGGTGGGGGAGGGCAATTATTCAATCCTGGCAAATCCCGGTTGAGGACTAAGAGGGTTTTAAATTGTTTGTTATTATTATTATCATCTATTATTATTATTATTCTTTTATATCAAGGTTAATGGGATAAGCACTCTTGTGCTTTTTTTTACATCCAGTCCCCCGTGTGTATGCATGCAGTTTTGTAAATCATGTCATCTTGTTTCATTTGTTGACGAGTGATGTGCGCGCATGTGTGTGCAGGTGTTTGTGACCCAAGAGCACCGGTTCAACACGCTGGCCGAGCTGGTGCATCACCACTCCCTGCATGCAGACGGGCTGGTGACCACGCTGCTGTAACCCGGCCCCCAAGAGGCAGAAGCCCACCGTCTTCGGGGTCAGCCCCGAGCCTGACCGCTGGGAGATCGAGCGCACCGAGATCGCCATGAAACACCGCCTGGGTAAGAGTCCTTTGAAGTTTGTGGGGGGGTTTTGGGTTTTTTTTTCCTATTTGCTGGGTTGAAACATAGGTTGGGTAAGACCCTTTGGATTAAAAAAAAATTATTTTCCACAGCGTCATGGCTCATGCCAAAGTCGGATTGGGTAAAAGCCTTTGAATTTTTTTTTTTTTTTAATTCCCACAGCTTGATTGCTCATGCCAAAGTCAGATGTGCTGGGCCTGACTTGTCAGGCATGTAATGGCAGCACAACTGCATTTGCTCACATGACAGACAACAAGAGTTGCTGTCTGAAGAAGAAACATGGCTTGGGTAAATTGTAGGTTCCCATTGCTGGATTGAAACATGGATTGGGTAAGAGCCTTGAACATTTTATATATATATATATTTTATTCCCACAGCCTGATGGCTCATGCCAAAGTCAGATGTGCTGGGCCTGACTTGTCAGGCACGTAATGGCAGCAACAACGCATTTTCGCTCATATGTCAGACAATAGTAGTTGCTGTCTGAGCATTCAATGAAGAAGAAGAAAAATGGCTTGGGTAAGAGCCTTTGAATTGTCAACTCCCATTGCTGGATTGAAATACAGCTTCGGTAAGAGCCTTGGAACTCTGAATTCCCATTGCCTGATTAATTAAAACATGGATTGGTTAAGAGCCTTTGATTTTTTTTGTAACTCCTATTGCCTGATTAAAACCTGGCTTGGGTAAGATCCTTTGAAGTGTGGACTCCCATTGCATGATGGATCAGTGATCATCAACAAAATAAACTTCTGCTGATACCAGTTTGATCCACAAACGTTTGTGTAGATAAATTAACAAAATGTTAAAGCCATGAATGTAACCTTTTCCTTAGCTGGACTTTATAGCGACCATGACAGCTGCTGCTCAAAGGTACAAGGCTGTGGAGTTAGGGTCTCTCCAATTCAGACCGGAAGCTTTACACGGTGTCTGTGTATCAAGACAGCGTTGTGCTGTATTTTCTGATCCTATATTGGGGGTGTGTGTCTTTCTGACAGCCTAGTGCTGTATTTTCTGATCCTACATTAGGGGTGTGTGTCTTTCTCACAGCCTAGTGCTGTATTTTCTGATCCTACATTAGGGGTGTGTGTCTTTCTCACAGCCTAGTGCTGTATTTTCTGATCCTACATTAGGGGTGTGTCTTTCTCACAGGTGGTGGTCAGTACGGTGACGTGTATGAAGCAGTGTGGAAACGCTACAACAAAACCGTGGCTGTGAAAACCTTGAAGGTGAGTGTGCGGCACGTTTTTTTGCCTCAGTTTTGTTTGGCTTTTGTGGGGGGTTTTGCAGTGGCTAAAGCTGTGAGGTTCACTAATGGTATACGACTGTTTGTTGACCATTGAGGCAGCTGCATTCTGACTTCAGTGGTGATGTCTAAACACAATGCCGGTGTGCATGCATTTAAACAGTTTTGTCAGTCATTCATACCGGCACTCAATGGTATATACTTCCCCAATTTATTTTTGTTATTTATTTTATATATTTTATATTGAGAATAATGGAATAAGCACTCGTGTGCTTTTTGACGTCCAGTCCCCATGTGCATGCAGTTTTGTAAATCTTGTCATCTGTTCCCACCGGCACATGGTAGCCTAGTCTTATGAAAAGTGGAACAGGATTTAACCGTCTTAGCCCCGTTGCGGCCGCAGCCGGCCGTAGCAGCACCTGCTGCTAGATTCCGTTGCGGCCGTAGCCGGCCGTTAGTCCTGACCACGTGGGCAGTACTTTTCCATCACACACATACCTCGTGGTTCTCACACAATGTGTCTGAAATTTGGTGGGGCGATGCAGGGAAGGTTTCAGATGGTGCCAGTGATAAATTTAGACCACTAACAGTGTGTACTTGGGAGGGAAGGAAGAAAGCAAGGCTGGCGATAGAAACGCCTTTCACTCGTAGAGCGTGGCGAAAAAAAATGGCGCCTTCGTTGGTAGCAGACGATTCATCTAACTAACTAGACAATAAAATGAACGCGTTTGCTTTGGAAGTAGAAAAAATTCAATGATAAATATTAAGTGAGTCAGAAATAAAAAGCTGACGGGGGAGAAGAGAAAGGAAATAACGCAGTTAAAGAGAAGAATGAACCCGACTCCACGGCACATTCCTGCAAGCGTGGCGACCTGTGCTACCCACACGCTGTGGAGAAATTTGACTGGGGTGGGGGGGGGAGGTCCGCAGCATAAACGCCAGAAAATGTGACGCCTTTTGTCTATTTTGTAGTTAATACCACATTTTTTATTTGAAACTCAACGGACAGATTTGCTGATGACGATAATAGCGAGAAGGAAAAGAAAATAGATCTCCAGTCTGCCAAGGTGCCACAGGTGACAGCATAGGTACACACCCCGACACATCCACATTTTGTGCTTTCTGTGATGTGATGTGTCCCCTGTGCCATCACTATGACTACTTTAAAGGCTATCACGATTAAACTTTTGTAGAATTACAGAAGTTCTGTGTTGTTTCATGTTTGTCACACCTGTGTGGTGACACTGGTGACAATGTGACACTTATGTACAATATTACACTTCTGTGCACCTAACAAACATGTGGTAAGACATAGACATCTGAAATGCAGTATATAGGTAAGAATATTGATTGAATATTCCTTGTTTTCAAAAGACAAAAAACCAGTTAAACAAAAAGTATGCCTCATCAAGACATATAAAACAACAGGTGTTATGAGGACATTGTGTGACACATCCTTGAAGTACAATTGCACACAAACATTAATAAACACGTTAGCTAGGCATCAGTTCTTTATTCAACACTTACATGTATGAATTTGTGTCTATTCCATATATATTTTGCTGGTTTATTGTATACAACATACTTTTACCTGTGATTGGTGACAAATAAGGTGACAACGACACGACATTTTGTGACCAGACATGTAAACTTGCCTTAAAATGCAAGTACAAAGATATATCTAGCTTGTGACAAAATTTCAGCTTGATAGCTTGTCATGCACACAGACAATTGTCTCAGGAGTAGACTATGTCAGTTTGGTGTAGAAAACTTTAAAAGAATTCAAAATCTACAGGCAGTTTAGCTCTGTAGAATTCAACAACAAGAGGGTTAATGTGTGCGCAAGATGTTCTGCGTGCGTGTGTTCCAAATGTGGAACAAGTGTGTGGAAGATGCTCTGTGTGGGTTTGTGCATGGTACTTCGGTTTTATAGCCTCATCTGAAGGACTTCTTTGGGTGGGGGGTTGGAATCAGCACTGATGTTTACTCCAGGGGGGAAATTCCCTCGAGTGGACATTTCAGTGGTGAATTAAACCTGCGCTGTCAGGTCATGAGCTCAACACTCTTAACCACCAGGCTCCACTACCCCCCCCCCCCCCCCCCCCCTGTCTGTGTTTGAGTTAAGTCGTGATGAAGGCTGATGCCATGCTGTGTGTGT
>JASPKP010007775.1:0-5000 GCA_030674155.1 Stramonita haemastoma
CGCACAAAGAAAAAAAATTCGCACACACAAACAGCAGCGAACGCACGCACGCGCGCATGCATACACACCCTCCCATGAATAAAGCCAAAAGAAGCATTTCTAAAGATGTGACGAAAACGCCGTTTTCGGGCCCTTGCCACCCACACTTTTCCGCAGTTCCAGAGCCTACGGCACCAAGACCCTATTCTACTCTATGCATACAAACTTCACAACCATTTTTGATGTGTGTGGCGTTTGACTTGTGGCGACACCACAGCCCCGAAGATAGCAACCCCGCTTGTACAGAGCCAAGTTTGTTGCAAAGAAACAGGGTACAGTGTACCAAAAATGACCCATGCAACACACATCAAATAATAATATCATACCATATCATGCACCACAGCAATCTGCAGGGTCTCCGCCACGCACAAACAAAACAAATCGCACTCACGAACACCAGCAAACGCACGCACGCGCGCATGCATACACACCCTCTCATGAATAAGCTGAAGAAGCCTTCCAAAGATGTGACGAAACGCCGTTTTCGGGCCCTTGCCACCCGCACTTTTAATCATTACAGAGCCCACGGCACCAAGACCCTATTCTACTCTATGCATACAAACTTTACAATCATTTTCGATGTGTGTGGCGTTTGACTTGTGGCGACACCACAGCCCCAAAGATGGCAACCCCGCTTGTACATAGCCAAGTTTGTCGCAA
This sequence comes from Stramonita haemastoma, assembly GCA_030674155.1. Classification (NCBI taxonomy): domain Eukaryota; kingdom Metazoa; phylum Mollusca; class Gastropoda; order Neogastropoda; family Muricidae; genus Stramonita; species Stramonita haemastoma. The sequence continues at coordinate 700 of JASPKP010007775.1, forward strand.
AGAAACAGAGTACAGTGTACCAAAAATTGACCCCTGCAACACACATCAAATAATAATATCATACAATATCATGCACCACAGAAATCTGCAGGGTCTCTTCTACATGCACAAACAAAAAAAATCGCACACACGAACACCAGCAAACGCACGCACGCGCGCATGCATACACACCCTCTCATGAATAAGCTAAAGAAGCCTTTCCAAAGATGTGACGAAAACGCCGTTTTCGGCCCTTGCCACCTGCACTTTTAATCAGTTACAGAGTCCATGGCACAAAGACCCTATTCTATTCTATGCATACAAACTTTAAAATCATATTTGATGTGTGTGGCGCCGGACTATGGCGACACCAAAGCCCCGAAGATGGCAACCCCCATGTACATAGCCAAGTTTGTCGGAAAGAAACATGGTACTTTGTACGCATAAATGACCCCCACAACACACATCAAGTAATAATAATATCATACAATATCATGCACCTTAGCATCACCACATTCAGACACACACAAACGTACACACAAACAGTACTGCTTGCATACCCCCCCTCCCCTCCTCAAACACACTATGAATAAGCAGAAGGCTCTCACAAAATGTGACGCAATAATGACCCCTAGAACACACATCAAATAATAATATCATACAATATCATGCGTTAAGACGTTTGCCTGCCAATATGTGAATCGTGAGTTTCTGGGTTCGTACCCAGCCTCGCCCTTTCTTCCCAGTTTGACGAAAAAATCGAACTGAATGTCAAAGTCATTCGGATGAGACTCGAAACCGAGGTCCCGTGTGCGAATGCACGCAGAACATCTTGCGCACACGTTAAAACCCCGTTCCACCTTTCGGAAGAGTAGGCCATCGTGTGCCGGTGGGAGCGGATGACAAGAATATAACAAACCAGCATGCACACAGGTGTCGTGTTTGGACACCATCCCTGGGGAAAAATCGGGGAGTTGGAGTCCCAGAGCGGCTCGGGGCTGTAGGTTATTGGCAACGTTCTGGTGGCTCCTGCGACGGTGCTGGAACCGTTCCTATCGGTCAATGCCCTTCCAATGGATCATTCCAGTGCCGTGGAGAGGGGGGTTCTGCTGCATGGGTAACAGCTTGCCCTCCATTCATACTTGCCCAGGCTTTGCGCTCTAAAGACTAGAGCGCAACTCCATAGTCTTCCGAGACTGATGAGTGCCTACTACTACTTGTATCTGTTTGCTTGTCTGTCGTCTGTCTATTCTGTCTCATTCTCTGTCTCTCATTCTCTGTCTCTATCTCTGTCTCTGCCTGTCTGTCTGTCTGTCTGTCTGTCTCTGTCTGTTCTGTCTGTCTCTGTCTCTCTGTCTCTGTCTGTCTGTCTGTCTGTCTGTCTGTCTGTCTGTCTGTCTTCTTCTCTCTCCTCTCTCTCTCTCTCTCTCTCTCTCTCTCTCTCTCCTCTCTCTCCTCTCTCTCTCTTCTCTCTCTCCTCTCTCTCTCTCGTCCTTATTATTTCTGTTCTCCTCTCTAGTGTCATTTTCTTGCACTGTAACACAGAGCCAACGTCAACCAGCAAGCAACTACACATGTATGCAGGCCGGCAAAGCAAAATGTCGAGAAACGCTGAACAGCAAGGTGAAAGAAGCCAACCAGTTAGCCAACCAGTTAGCCAGCTAGTGATGAAAAAACAAAGAAAAGAGAAGAAAAAGGAAGAAAAAAAGAGAGAAAACCCAAGTGATGACCCTCCAAGCTGATGCCCCATGATATCAACACATGGAAACGAAGGGTTTCAGAACTCTTGCCAAGCCGACATTTTCATTTCTGAATGGCAACGACTGAGACAGGATGATTGTGTAGACAGGCATGCAGAAAATCCACACCATGCATCGTGACAGACAAGATGATTGTGTATACATGCATGCAGAAAATCCACACCATGCATCGTGACAGACAAGATGATTGTGTAGACATGCATGCAGAAAATCCACACCATGCATCGTCACTGCGCCACACAACACCACTTTCTGCCCCAAGCAACAGGTATGCTTTATTTTTGTGTAGTTTGTCCAATTGATTTGTTGTTCGTGATTATGTGCATGCACATGTGCGAAGACGCAGCATGCATGCATACATGCGCGCACACGCATACGCAAGTGCACGGGCGCGCACACATACATACATACATACATACATACATACATACATACATACATACTACATACATACATACATACATACAACACACATACACGCACGCACGCACGCACGCACGCACCACGCACCACCCCCACGCACCACACTTTTTTCTCTCTCTTCTCTCCCTCTCCTCTCCCCCTCCTCTCTCTCTCCCTCCTCTCTCTCCCTCCCTCTCTCTCCCTCTCTCTCTCTCTCTCTCCCTCCCTCTCTCTCTCCTCTCTTCTCTCTCCCTCCCTCCTCTCTCTCTCCCTTCCTCCTCTCTCTCTCTCTCTTCCTCTCTCTCTCTCTCCCTCCCTCTCCTCTCTCTCCTCTCCTCTCTCTCTCTCTCTCATCTCTCATTTCCTCTCCCTCACCTATCTCTCCTCTCCTCTCTCTCTCTCCTCTCTCTCTCTCTCTCTCTCTCTCTCTCTCTCCTCTCTCTCTCTGTATCATTTGTATGGTAAATTAGTGGATGTGTCGAGTATTTTATCCAACTCTGGGAAATTTTTCCATATTTTTGGCTTTGCAGAGACACGCCTTACAGCTCATATTTCAGATGAAGAAATCTCTTTTCCAGGATATTCTTGTATTCGTAGAGATCCTAAACATTCCAAAAAAACAGGACTTCTTGTTTATATCCACCAGACAATAAACTTCAAGCAGATACACCCTATAGATCTGCATAATGTTGAATCCTTATGGATACAGATTAATTTCAAAAAAGCAAAACCTATACTCTTGGGGTTCATTTACAGAAACCCAGCTGAACATGCAAACTGGATAGACAGTTTTACTTTATTAATGGAAGACATAGCTATGTTATTCGGATGAGACAATATTGTTAGGTGATTTTAATATTGATTTACAAAAACGTCAGTCAACCTGGACACATACTTATGAATCTTTCCAACTGGTCCAATTGATTGACAAACCTACAAGAGTCACAGCTACTTCGAAAACCCTGATTGACCATGTTTATGCTATGGCAATAAACAATATGTTGGAGGTTTGTTCTCCAACCTATGGATGTAGTGATCATTTCCCTGTGTGCTTTACATGGTCAAGAAAGGGAGTTAGTATTCCAAAGAACAGCCATAAGTGGCTTAAATACAGAAATCTTAGACATTTTGACATAAACAGTTTCCTTGGGGATTTAAATAATTCACATTTTCCTTTAGTTTACCAGTTCACGGATCCAGATAATGCATTTGAAATTTGGTATCATAATTTTTTGAATGTTTATGACAAACATGCACCTTTAAAAACTAAACGAGTTAAAACTGACCCTAAACCACCATGGTTGACCAAACATGTTGAAGATGCAATAAAATTACGAGATTTGTTATTGATCAATGGAACAAGGGATGAATTTACTAAACAAAGAAATCTTGTCACATATTTGAAACGACAGGCTAAAAAGGAGTATTTTCAAAAGCTTGTTTCTGACAAGTCTAATAATAAATCTATGTGGAATGCCACAAACCGCTTAACTAAAAAGGATTTTAGACCTAAATCTTCACTTCCTTTAGACATAGTGCCAGATAAACTAAATGATCATTTTTGTAATATCGCTCAATCAACTATCCAAACTAACACCTCTCACTTAAATAATCTTGAAGTACTAGATGAATTATGTGCTTCTAAAAACATCTCATCAAAACTTAATATTCCATTCATGTCTGTGAATGAAGTTTACAATGCTTTGACCCATTTAAAACAAACAGGCACATGTGGGCTAGATGGTATCAATGGTAAGATCTTAAAAATAGCAGCTCCAGTTATCTCAGAAACATTGACCTATGTATTCTATCTATTTATAGCAAAAAATCGTTTTCCAAAAGCTTTCGAAGTTGCCAAAGTTTTGCCACTCCATAAAGCTGGTGATCGTTCTAATCCTGCAAATTATCGACCTATTTCTATATTATCTAACTTATCTAAACCTTTAGAAAATCATATTAGACAGCACATTCTTAGCCACTTCAATAAGCATGACCTATTTCATCCCAATCAATCTGGATTTCGAAAAAAAACATTCGTGTCACACTGCACTAACGAACTTAGTTGACAAATGGCTAACCAACATAAATAACAATTTAATTACTGGTGTCCTGTTTGTTGATTTTTCAAAAGCATTTGATTTGATTGATCACAAGCTTCTT
>JASPKP010007775.1:10000-12356 GCA_030674155.1 Stramonita haemastoma
GTTGCCCCTTGTCTGGCTTTGGGTTGGTCTTTTTGTCCTGCTTGGCTTTGAGTCTGTGTGTTCCGCTTCCAGTCTTTGTGTCCGGCTTTGGTTTGTCTTTGTGTCTAGGTGTAGTTCCAGTCTTTGTGTCCCATTTTTCCACCTTGGTCTATGTGTGTCTATGTTCCAGTCTTTGTGTTCATGTTCCAGTCGTTTGTGTTCATGTTCCAGTGTTTGTGTTCATGTTCCAGTCTCTGTCCATGTTCCAGTCTTAATCTGTATGTTCGAGTCTTTGTGTCTTTGTTTGGGTCTTTGTGTCTTTGTTCGGGTCTTTGTGTCTATGTTCCAGTCTTTGTGTCTGGCTTTGATTTGTGCCTGTCTGGTTTGTCTTTGTGTCCTGCTGGCGATTCTGTTTTTGTACTTATGTTTGTCTTTGTGTCCACATTCCAGTCTCTGTGTTCATGTTTCAGTTTTTGTGTCCAGTTTTGGTTCAGTCTTTGTTAGAGCTTCCCTGTCAGCTGTCTTCAATTGATCACTGGGCACCTTCTGATTGCAATCAGTGTTCCTTGCTCAAATAAAATTAATATCAACTAAAATTAGTTTCAACAAAATAAAGTGAAATAGATTAAAATCAGAAACCTAAAATAAAATCTAGCAAAGTAAAATGAGAAAAAAATTATGATATAAAACAAGTTGGATCTAGTCTACTAATAAAATGAAATAAAACAAAATGAACTAAAGCAAAATAAAATGAATTAAAAGTAGGGCATAAACTAGAATAAGATAAACCAAACCAAACCAAAATGAAGTAAGATAAACTAAAAAAAAATTTAAATGATAAAAACCAAAATAGTTTGAAATAAAATAAGTAAAAAGTGCAAGGAATCTGAGAGCAATCTGGGTGACAGTGATCTATCTTCTCATCCGAAAATAACCACCACCTCCTACAATGGCTTGGAGACTTGGGTCATAATGTGAAATCTCCTTCCCCCTTCTAAAGTGTATAACCTTTATAAATGTGTGGTGCAGGCGTATGTATTTTTGTGCGTGTGTGTGTGTGTGTGTGTGTGTGTGTGTGTGTGTGTGTGTGTGTGTGTGTGTGTGTGTGTGTGTGTGTGTGTGTGTGTTGTGTGTTATTTGTTATTGATTGCGTGTGTCTTGTATAGGTCAAAAGCAAGTGCTTTGATTTGTTTTTGCAAGATATAGCGCTATATAAATTCCATGTATTATTATTATTATTATTATTATTTTTAATTATTATTATTATTTTTAAATTATTATTATTTTATTATTTTTTATTAGAGGCATTGTGATTTGGGTCATTTCTTTACTTTTCTGGGGGGTTTTTTCCTTTTAGGTTGAAAATACCAGCATTACAACAGCTTTGAGACAGCTTTCGTGGGGTTAATAGGGGAATTCAGTCATTTCCTTCAATTTTGATAGTTTTTCCTTGGTCTGAAAAAAAACCAGCGGTTTTGAGCGGTTTTCATAAATTTTGTACTGGGTTCAGTCCCTTGCATTTCTGATGGGTTTTCCCTTGGTCTGAAAATCCCGGGCACCACCAAAAAATTTTTCCCCATGAGGTATTGTGAAGGGTCTTTCCCTTTCCCCATTCCTAAGGCGTTTCCTTGTCCTTCCCCCCCTTTTATAAACATGGGCCAAACCCTGGTGGTGAGTCATTATGTGGGGTCATCCCGAAGACCCCAACAGTGGGCCAGGTTTGCTGATCATCGCCCTTTGGGGTCATTTCTGAAAGAGATCCTTTGGAAACTGTCTGTAAGTACTTTGCGCTAGAGTTGAGAATTTTGTACATTTTATCATAAGGATTTCAGCTATAAACTTTTTCCCGATTAAAAAAAAAAATTTTGTTTTTTCCCTTTTTTTTTCTGTACCCTTTTTTTTCAGCCCTTTTTTTTTTGATCAGGGGTCTTATGGGTTAAAAAAAAATCCCCTTCACATTCTTTCCCGAAAACGAGTTTAAAATTTGTAGGTATAAAGATCTTGTGGTGTTTGGTTGCTGTTGACTTTGGGAGCTTCTAACTCGGGGACAAAAAATTCATGATTGGGGTGGACAGTTTAAAACCTCCTTGTTTAAAATTATTGGGGAAAAAAAACTGAGGGGTTATATTTTGTTTGATCAGAATAATTTTTTCCCTTAAATTTTTGGGTTTTTTTTTTTTTTAGTTAAAAAAAATTTGTGGACTCGAAATTTTACTATGAATTGGCGAAGAAGCGTGGTGAAAAAACTGTCAGCTAAAAATTTAAAACGGGTTTTGTATGGAGGCCCCAAAAAAATAGAATTTCCAGTTACTGATGTGAATTACTCTTTTTAGGGGCTTGGGTCTGGGGAAACAAGTGCCAGTGACCTAGGTGTGTG
>JASPKP010007776.1:0-12355 GCA_030674155.1 Stramonita haemastoma
CGTGTCTGTTGAATAAACAGCCTTTTAAAAACCACATGGTGTGTATAATAAATTATGATTATCTGCCTCTCTCTGTCAGACTAGTATAGACCAAACCCTACAACTGCAGGATGATGACTCAAACCTGAATGGAAAAACCCTTTCACTAATAAGCTGAGTAGTGGGGAGGGATAGCCTAGTGGTCAGAACATTGCTCTCCCATATTGACAAACCTAGGGGATTAATTTTTTCCTCTGAAGTTAACATCATTGCTGACTCCACTCCTCCCAAAAGTCCTTCAGATGAGACTATAAACCAGGCTGTTCACACAGAAACATCATAACCCACAGTTAAATCCTGTTCCCCTTTTGCTTTTGTAAGAGTAGGCTATTGAGTGCTGGTGGGAAACAGATGGCACATCTACAAAAACTGGATACACACGGGGACTTGATGTAAAAAAAGCACAAGAGTGCTTATTCCATTATCCTTGATATCAAAGAATCTCTCTCTCTCTCTCTCTCTCTCTCTCTCTCTCTCTCTCTCTCTCTCTCTCTCTCTCTCTCTCTCTCTCTCTCTCTCTCTCTCTCTCTCCTCTCTCTCTCTCTCTCTCTCTCTCTAGGGTGTGTTTGTGTGTGTGTGTGGGAGTGTGTGGGTGTGTGTGTGTGTGGATAATTGTTTTTATTTGTCATCTCCCCTTGTACTAAAATATTATGATTTGCATGACTTTTTTGTCATTGTTGATAGGTTGTACCTCAAGTTTTTGATGTTTTGTTCTTGTTTTTTTTTTTGGTTTTAACTTTGCTGTTTGCTTTTGTTTCTTCTTTTTTATATGAAGTATGAATGTAAAAGAAAGGAATAATATTGTCACCTGATATGATTGTTTGACTTTTATCATTCTTCTTTTTTTATGACAAAATTTTTTTTTTTAAAACAAAAAAAAAACAACCCACCACCTCAAGTACTTTGTGCGCCTGCGGATATGTGTTTATAAATATAAGTGTGAGTAAGTGTGTGTGTGTGTGTGCATTTGTGTGTGTGTTGTGTGTGTGTGTGTGTGTGTGTGTGTGTGTGTGTGTGTGTGTGTTGTGTGTGTGTGTGTGTGTGTGTGTGTGTGTGTGTGATATTTGTATGTGCATTTGCGTGCGAGCGTGCATGCGTGAGTGAGTTGCGTATATGTATGTATGTATGTATGTATTGTATGTATGTATGTATGTATGTATGTATGTATGTATGTATGTATGTATGTATGTATGTGTGTGTGTGTGTGTTGTGGTGTGTGTGTTGTGTGTGTGTGTGTGTGTGTGTGTGTGTGTGTGTGTGTGGTGTGTGTGTGTGGGGTTGTGTGTAACCTACCTGTAGGAGTGAGTTTTATGTGTATTATTATCATACTATTATTACTATTGTTGATGTTATTCTTATTGTTATCATTATAATCATTGTTTTATCTTTAGTTCCTTTTGAGTTCATTTTGTTGTTATGAGTTGTAACAATGTTGTAGCTAAATATTTTTGGGTGGACTTTTCTTGGTTGCTAAGCTGTTTATTTCATTATGTTCCTTTGTTTGCTCTTTATCTATTAACGCTTCTCTTTTCATCTATAATCAAAATCATTTGATTGTGACTTCTGATTTTCGTCTTCTGAATGAGTGCATTTTTATTACCTTATTATATATAATGTTCTTATTCCTTTATGTTGTTTGGTACTGCATATAGTTTTTACTGTTTAGTATCTTTTTATCTTGATGATATCCCTGAAAAGGGCGGGGACTGGATGTAAAAAAGCACATGAGTGCTTATCTATTATCCTTGAATAAAAGAATTTGTCTTGTCTTGTCTTGTCTTGTCTACTGTTACATTCCTTGACATTCCTGTCTGTTTTGACCTTCCAGTAGCAACTGCCTTTAAAAAAAAAACCCTTCAAGCTGAGGTGGGGAGAGGGGGAAGAATGGAAGAGTTAGCTGTGTGTTTATCACTAACAGCACTTCATCTCTAGCTTGTAGCTACTAAGCTTGCCTAGATATTGCGAAATATTTTCTTTTGTGTGTGTTGTGTGTGTGTGTGTGTGTGTGTGTGTGTGTGTGTGTGTGTGTGTGTGTTGTTGTGTGTGTGTGTGTGGATGAGAGAGAGAGAGAGAGAGAGAGAGAGAGAGAGAGAGAGAGAGAGAGAGAGAGAGAGAGAAGAGAGAGAGAGAGAGAGAGAGAGGAGAGTAAACAGAAACTGAAACCTAAAAGGGCTATGGATAATTTTTTTTGGTGACAATGATTATTGGTGTTTATGACAGGGGTTACAATGACTCAATCTACAAAAACTGCACACACACAGGGACTGGATGTAAAAAAAAAAGCACGTGAATGCTTATTCTATTATCCTTGATGTAAAAGAATAAATAAATAAATAATCAAAAATAAATAAGTTTCACTGCGGTGATGTGTTGGTTTATTTGTTTGTAGGCTTACGTTTTTGTTGTTGCTGTTGTTTTGTTGTCGTTAGGTCTAGTGGCTTTTTAGAAATGTCTTTTATTGAGGGTTGTATTTTGAATTTTTTTGGGCTGTATGTTTCTTCTCCCCCCCCCCCTCTCTCCCCCACCAAGTAGGTGCTGTTGTATTGTGTTTTGTTGCAGGTTAATTTTTTTTCAGTTAAATGTGTATGTGTGTAGATTTATGCATATGTGTATGATATGCCTATACATGTATACATGCAAGTATTGGCTGATTGGCATGGGTTGTGTGTGTGTGTGTGTGTGTGTGTGTGTGTGTGTGTGTGTGTGTGTGTGTGTGTGTGTGTGTGTGTGTGTGTGTGTGTGTGTGAAAGTCAAAGTCAAAGTCAAAGTCAAATTTTATTTATAGATGGTGTTGGTGTGTGTGTGTGTGTGTGTGTTGTGTGTGTGTGTGTGTGTGTGTGTGTGTGTGTGGTGTGTGTGTGTGTATGTGTGTGTGTGTGTGTGTGTGTGTGTGTGTGTGTTTGTGTGTGCCTGTGGGTGCATGTGTACATTCGAATTTGTTAAAATTATTGTCATTGATTGATTGTGTGTTGAAAAGGTCGAATGCAAGTGCTTTGATTTTTTGTGTGTGCAAGATACAGCAAAATATAAATTCCACGTATTATTATTATCATTATTATTATTATTATTATTATTATTATTATTATTATTATTATTATTATTATTATTATTATTATTATTATTATCATCATCATCATCATTATTATTATCATCATCATCATCATCATCATCATCATCATCATCATCATCATCATCATCAATATTATTATTATTATTATTATTATTATTATTATTATTATTATTATTATTATTTATTATTATTATTATTATCATCATCGAGTGCATGTATGGACGAAGTGACAGGCCTGGCACGACCTCTGGCAATTTGAAGACCCGGTTCGAATCTGGTCGAGGAGATTTTTCTCCTGGAGTTAACATCAGTGCTGACTCCACTCTCCCCACAAGTCCTTCGGATGAGACTTTAAACCAAGGCCCCGTGTGCGAATGCACGCAGAACATCTTGCTCACACGTTAAATCCTGTTCCGCTTTTCGTTAAGAGTAGGCCATCGGTGTGCCGGTGGGAACAGATGACATTTACAAAAACTGCATACACACGGGGACTGGATGTAAAAAAGCACAAGAGTGCTTATCCCATTATCCTCGATATAAAAGAATAAATCAAATCAATCAAATCTGTGTAGGGGGGGGGGGGGGGATCTATAAACAAGATTGAATTGGGTAGATCAGCTAGACTATATTGGTCCCCTACTAGACGAAATCTTCTACCAATCATAAAGAAGGGTAAACTTAAATGGTACGGGCATGTCACGAGATCGAAAGGACTTGCAAAAACAATACGGCTAGGCACTGTCCAGGGAGGAAGAAAAAGAGAGTCCAGGAACATTTTGCCAAAAAAAAGGGCTCTGGCAAAAAGTCATTGCTTCAATTTTTTTTTCACTTGTTTTATGTTTGGGTGGGTGTACTTGACCATCCGAAATTGTTTTGATAAAAATTTAGAGGGGGATAAGATTTAATTCGTGTTTTAAAAAGAGTAGGTGCAGTGCAGCTAAGCTGAAATGGTATTTCCCATTTGTGCTGCTTTGGAAGCTGTTCTTGCTGTCTAATGAGGAATTTGTACACTTAATTGAAGCAGGCTTGTATAAATTTCATTTCTAAACTAAAACTTTTATACTCTGATGACCCATTTCCTTTTTACTGGTGTAAAACTAATGTAATTTGCACTTCCGGTTTGCAAATTTGAGAAAAGTTTACAGATAACATTAGGTAGGCAGCAAAATTTGAACATTGTGCAATCATTATGAGTGTAATAATCTTAAACACTCAAAAATGCATTCATATGATTAAAGAACATGATGTTTGATAAATGCTGGTGTCCTTATAATTATTTGCTTACCCACCCTCCTAAAAATTAGTGACCCAAGCCGTCAAACGAAGTAAATTTTCAGTCAATACAAAACTACTGGCAACAGGCAATCACCTTCACCCTCACCTTCCCCAACCCATCACTCCCCCTCCTCTCCATCCCCACCCCCTAATAAATCCCCCCTCCCTCTCCACCCCCACCCCTAACAAAGAAAACAAATAAAAGGGAGGATGGGGGAATACAAACAGGTGTATAAGACATCTATCTATCTATCTATCTATCTATCTATCCCTTAGTCTGGTGACTGTGGGGGCACCCCTGAAGACTTGACAACCAGTTCCCACCATTTCTTTCTTTGTTCTGCCTTTCTCAAAGTTTTGTTGAATTCTAGGCCTGTCCATTGGCTGATGTTGTCCTCCCATCTCTTCCTTGGTCTGCCTCTTAGTCCAAGAAAAATTTTAGTTTTGGTGCAAAGTAACTGCTCAAAATTTCTGATAACACAAACTAGTACATAACCCTTCCAATTACATTCCACTGGTTTTAAAAAAAAATTTTGTAGGGGGGATTTTACTAAAAACACTTTTTATGTCGAACTACTTTCTGTTGATTTCGCCAGTGGGCCGCAGCCTCGTTTTTGGGCCTCTCGCAGTTTTTAGACCCTTCCGGGAATTAATCAGAGATAGGCTTTTAGTTTTCTTTGCTGACCATTCCATTATATAGCTATAAAGGGATGATCCAAAGTCCATATCTTTGTGAATCTTGCTACAGTCACAGAAAGAATTAAAGTAATGAATAAAACCTGTGTGAGAAACCCAGGAGGAAGTCAAAACAAAAGGAGTAGCATTGAAAACCAAGCAGACATCCTGCCAGCTACAGTTTCTGAAATCTTGATGCAAGTCACCCACAAATCTGAGGAGAAATAAAAAATATCAGCAATTAGGCAAACAATTAGATACACTTCATCAACAACCAAGTAAACAACAAACAAGAGGGGGGGAAAAGAGGGGGGGGAAAGAAGGGGGCTGCTTTTTGTTTTGTATTTTTTAAAAGAGTTATTTACCCTCCCCTACCTACCCCACCCCACCCCCTACCCCTCCCCACTCCCCTTCCTCCCCCACCCCTCCCCTCTCCTCCCCTTCCCTGCTCACACCCCTCTCCCTCCTCCCTCCCTACCCCCTTCCCCCCTGCCCCCCTCCACCACTCCTTCCCCCCCCTCCTTCCCCCCTCCCCTCCCCCTACTCACCTCCCCCTCCCCTTGTCTTTCTACTCCCTTTCTTCCCTCCCCCTATCCTTCTCCCTCCTTCCCATGCTTCTCCCTACCACAAACATGGGAAGATAGACAACACATCAGAGAGAGAGAGAGAGAGAGAGAGAGAGGGGAGAGAGAGAGAGAGAGAGAGAGGGAGAGAGAGAGAGAAGGGAGAGAGAGAGAGAAGGTTGAACTATCCTATAGTAACATTATATGGCTGTCAATGCAGCTGCTGATCCGTGAAGCACGTGCAAAATGACAGTGTTCACCCCTAGAGGGGGGGGGGGGGGGGTTAGTGGAATTTATGTCCTGTAGCCTAAGCCCTCTCACTTTCCACCATTTGACAAACTGATGGGGGACCACTGCATAAGAATGTGAGTGTGCATTGTGGCTCCTTCGCCATTTTGACCTGAACATACAGGTAAGTTTTTTTTTCTTGACTATTTATGGTGCTGGTGTTACTTTTCGTGGTTGCTATTTCCAGTAAAGTATGAGAAAGTATTGAAGAATAGTGTATTGTGAGTGCCAGCTATAATAAAGTGGCACAGATAATGGTCATTGTGGGGCAGTTTTTTGTTGTTGTTTCTTCATCCAACACTCGAGACAGCAAGTATCTTGTTTGTCATGTGAGTGAAAAATGTGTTGTGCTGCCATTTAGCCCCTGACAAGTCGGGTCCAGCACGCTCAACTTTGGCGTAGAAATGAGTTATGTAATATTTCATGTATTTCTGGGTAAAAAAACGTTAGAAGAATGGGCCAAGAAGGTGAAAAACAAACCAAGAAGGAGGTGACAAGAAAGAAAAAGGAGCGAGGCAGAAACATAGAGAGGGATAGAAAAGGAATCTTCTAGCACAGAGTTTCCAGAAGGTTGGGGTGCTGTTATCTTTATCTATATTTTTTTTATAAAAAAAAAATAAAAATATGCTCTTGAAAAAAAGATGCTATTAATACTGACAGACCTCTGAGGAGAGGGGTGCTTCCACTTGTTCCCCTACAGTGATTATTAGTTCATAATTATGGGGTGCCAAGTTACAGGACCACTTTGTCTTTTTTTTGTTGTGGGCTAGTGCTCTGAGGTTCGTGCTCTGAGGTTCGTGCTCTGAGGTTCGTGCTCTGAGGTTCGTGCTCTGAGGTTCGTGCTCTGAGGTTCGTGCTCTGAGGTTCGTGCTCTGAGGTTCGTGCTCTGAGGTTCGTGCTCTGAGGCTCGTGCTCTGAGGCTCGTGCTCTGAGGTTCGTGCTCTGAGGTTCGTGCTCTGAGGTTCGTGCTCTGAGGTTCGTGCTCTGAGGTTCGTGCTCTGAGGTTCGTGCTCTGAGGTTCGTGCTCTGAGGTTCGTGCTCTGAGGTTCGTGCTCTGAGGTTCGTGCTCTGAGGTTCACCAACCCTGAGATTTTTGCATGTGACCCTCTTTCGCCATTTATTTATTCATTTATTTATTCTTTTATATCGAGGATAACAGAATAAGCAATCATGTGCTTCTTTTCATCCGGTCCCCGTGGTGTGTGCAGTTTTGTAAATATTGTCATCTGTTCCTACCGGCACACAATGGCCTACTCTTACGAAAAGCGGAACAGGATTTAACGGGGTGCGCAAGATGTTCTGCGTGCGATCGCACACGGGGCCTCGGTTTAAAGTCTCATCCGAAGGACTTTTGGGGAGAGTGGAGTCAGAACTGATGTTAACTCCAGGAGAAAAATTTCCTCGACCGGACTCGAACCCGGGTCGTCAAATTGCCAGCGCAATGTTCTGACCACTAGGCTATCCGTCCCCATTATGAAGGTAGCTGCATTCCGACTTTGAGGATGTTTAATCACATCAGTGTACATGCCTTTTGTTTGTTGTATTTTTCCCCCTGTCTGTGTGGTTGCTTTTGTTTCGTTTTTTTTTTTTTAAAGATTTTATTTTTCTGTTTTTCTTTTTTCCTCTCTGCCTTTCATCTTTAGTTATTCTTTTCCTTTTTGTTGGCGTTTATTTAATTTCGTTTCTGCCCATTTTCCTTGATTTCTGTTTACTTTTCTTTCTATGTGTGTTTTTACTTTGTTTCTCTTTTTCTTCTGTCCCCCTCTCTGTCCTGCTCATTCTGTCTGTCTCTCTCTCTCTCTCTGTCTCTGTCTCTCTGTCTCTCTGTCTCTCTGTCTCTCTCTCTGTCTCTCTCTCTGTCTCTCTGTCTCTGTCTCTGTCTCTGTCTCTCTCTCTCTCTCTCTCTCTCTCTCTCTCCTCTCTCTCTCTCTCTCTCTCTCTCTCTCTCTCTCTCTACTGCTCTAGCCTAGTGGTCAGAACATTGGGCTCGCAATTTGACCACGGAGTTCGATCCCCGTTGGAGGGGACTTTCCCCCTGGAGTTGACTCCACTTTCCCCAAAAACTCTTTCGGATGAGACTGTAAACCAAGGTCCTGTGTGCGAACGCACGCTAAACATCTTGTGCACACGTTAAATCCTGTTCCGCTTTTCGTAAGAGAAAGCCATCGTGTGCCGGTGGGAACAGATAAAAATTTACAAAACTGCATACACACGGGGACTGGATGAAAAAAGCACATGAGTGCTTAGTCTATTATCCTCGATATAAAAGGATTAATAAATAAACAAAATCTGTCTCTCCCTACCTCCCTCCCCTCCTTCTCTCTGTCTCTGTCTCTCTCTGTCTCTATCTCTCTCTCTGTCTCTCTCTGTCTGTCTGTCTGTCTGTCTTCTCTTCTGTCTCTGTCTCTCTGTCTCGTCTCTGTCTCTGTCTGTCTGTCTGTCTGTCTGTTGTCTGTCTGTCTGTCTGTCTGTCTGTCTGTCTGTCTGTCTCTCTCTCTCTCTCTCTCTCTTCTCTCTCTCTCTCTCTCTCTCTCTCTCTTCTTTGTTCTCCTGTAATTTTATTTCTACTTAAAAAAGTATTTAATTCAGTTAAAAGGGAGTGAGCACTGTATGTTGTTTTTCTACATCAAGTTCCATGTGCATGTAGTTTTTGTAAATTTGGTCAAACCTTGTTCGCTATCAGACTTCCATTCAAAACAGCTTGGTCGCTATGTGGGAAACCGACCCGTCTCAAACATTCCAATCTAAAACGAACTTGGGAGCTGGGAAAACCAAAACACAATTTGGGTTATTTTTTTTGTCAAAATAGGGGAGGTGCCGGGGGAAAATCTTTTACCTGAACTTTGTTAATATTCATTGGCTTTTTTACAAAATTTAAAATTTTTGCTGTCATTTGGTTCATACTTTTCAAAATGTTTCTAACGTTTTTAGAGGAGTCTTTTACGAAATTTCCCCTTTGTCGTTTCCTGGTGCACATTTTTTTTTTCCCTTTTATTAGAGTTTAAGATTCCCCAAAAGTGACATTTTTGCTATGCCACAGTTTTTGCCTAATTGGTAGCTGCTTTTTGGGGAACGGGAATTCTAAAATGCGCCAGTGGTACAGCGCCTTTTTTACCATGTACGTGCGGCGGCACATAACACGCATTACCGGTGTAGCTTCGTGTGCACACGCGCATACACACATATACACCATACTCACAGGTTGCGCGCACGCAACACACATTTTCCCTCTCTTCTCTCTTCCTTTTCTCTCTCTCTTTCTCCTCTCTCTCCCCCCTCTTCCTCTCTTCTCTCTTCTCCTTCTCTCTCCTCTCTCTCCTCTCTCTTCTCTCCTCTCTCTTATTTTTTATGTTTAGTATCTTTTTTTTGTTTTTCCCCCAAAAAAGGGCGGGGGGACGGATTTAAAAAAAGCACTGGTGCTTATCTATTATCTCGAATAAAAAATTTTTTGCCTTGCCTTCCTTGCCCCTCTCTCTTCCTCCCCCTCCATCTTTCTTTTCCCCCCCCCCTCCTTCCCCTTCCCCCCCCCCCTCTTCTGCCCCTCCTCCCTCCCCCCTCTTCTCCTCTCTCTCTTTTTACCTCTTTTCCCCCCCCTCTCTTTTTTTAGAAGATTTTATATATCCCGTCACACACAATTTTTGTCTGTATTTTCAGAAAATTTGCAGCATCTTGACCTCCAAACCCTCGATGCTAGACAGTGATTCACATGATTTTTCTGTTAGGTTCATGTTTGGTTAGAGGGGAGGGGAATGGACGCAAGAAGAAAAAATTTTAACAAAACTGTCGTCAGTTTTGCTTTCTGGGGGTTTGGGACTTATCAATTTTTACCTTTGAACAAGTTGTATTTTCCCCCAAATTCTTCGGGTTTTTTTTCTCTTGGGACTCGTTTTTTTGCAGTTTAAAAATTTGGGGTTCACATGAGGTTTCATGAGCGAAGCTTGCCAGTTGTAGGGAATTAGTGCTTCCTTCTCAGCTTATTTAAAAATTTTTTTTTTTTTTTTATAATATTTTCCCCCTTTCCCCCTGGGTTTTTTTCCCTTGTAAGTTTGGTCCGCTTTGGGGTTTAGTTGTTTTTGGCTAGCTTCAGCTTTGTGTCCATAATTTGTTGTGTGTCCATTTAGTTTGTTTTTGTTCACGTTTTCTAAGGTCTTGTTGTTTGCTTTGTTTTCCCTGTTTTAGTCTTTTTGTCCGGTTCCCCTCTTTGTGTCCAATTTGGTTCAGTTTTTTGAGTTCCCGTCCCTTGTCTTTAACGTCACTGAGCACCTTCATTGCAATCAGTATTCCTTGCTTAAAAAAAATAGATATAAATAAAATTGTTTAAAAAAAAAAGAAACTTAACGGGAACCCAAATAAAAACTAGCAAAAAAAAAAAGTAGACAAAAATAGGGTAAAAAATTAGAATTTAATTAAATTGAAATAAAATGAAATAAACTAAAAAAAACTAAAAAATTTAAAAATGGGCATGTCTAGGGAAAAACAAAAAAGACAAAAAATATTTTCCCCTTTCCCCCCCTTTATTTATCAAAAATGGGTCCTAACCTGGTGGTGAGTCCTTTTTGTGGGTCATCCCGAAGACCAACAGGGGGCCGGTTCTGTTGAACATCACCTAGGGATTTATCTGCTGCAAGAATTTCCCGGCATCTGTAAGTAGTGTGCAGCTGCAGATGAGACTTTAAATGAAGTTATAAAAGGATTCGGGTATGTTTATTCTATTTTTAGTTTTTTGAATGAGAAATATGTTAAAATTTTATTTTAGTTAAATTTCTGTATCTTTTTTTTCAGTATCATTTTTTTTTTTGTTCTCCCGGGTTTGTTTAGGGAAAAAAGTTACATTCTTTCAAGGAGTCCCGTCGGGTTTTTTGTATTAAAAAAAAATTTCGGGGTTTGGGTTGCTGCAGAAATTTGGGAGCTTCAAAAACGGAAGGGGCAGTATCAAATTGTGGGTTGGAAAAAAAAAAGCCTATTTGTTTGGGGGAAAATTTTTTGAAAAAATTTAATGATTTTAGTAAAACTTTTTTAGAATAAAAATTGGGCCAAAAATAGTTTTTTTTAAAATTTTAAAACTCCGTAAAATTTGCTTGGACCAAATTTGACCAAAAATTTGGGTAAGAAACATTGGGTGAAATTGTCAGTTTCAATTTTAAAACGTTTAAAGAAATCAGAGCCAAAAAAAAACCCTAGAGTTTCAGTCCCGTTTTTGATGACTTTCTGCTTTTCAGGGGCTCTTGGGGCTGGAATTTAAGTGAGTTAAAAGGAGATGTGAGGGGCAACCATCCTGAAAACCTTTTCCTTTTTTCCCGAAAACTAAAAGAAGGGGCAAAAAACTTTGCCTCTTATTTTTCTTAAAAAAATTTTGTTGGGGTACTTTTTTTTTTTCAAAATTTTTTGTTGCTGCTATTCCTTTGCTGGGCCCCCTATGTTTTTTTCTATTCCTCGCTTTGGGGTTGGGCGGGTTTTTTCAGTTGTGAAAGTTTTTTTGTATGCCCCCAAAAATTTGGGTTTCCAATTTTTGGTGTTAGTGCGTGTTTCTGTGGTTTTTTAAATTTTTCAAGGTTGCATCTTTTTAAAAATGTTTCAAGCTCTAAATTTTTTGGTTTCCCTTCTTCCATTAAGCCTGGGAGGTTTTAAACTCTAGGTAGGAGAGGACAAAGTTTTTTAAAAAAACGATTTTTAAAAAAAAATGCTTTCAAGGATTTGAACTTTGTAAACACCAAGTTTAGTGGTTTGTTTTGCTTTTTCCCATTTACAGCTGGTCAACTTTTTTTTTTTTTTATTGATTGACAAAAATTTTGGGACTGGTAAATTTAAAATTTTTTTCTTTTAATTTTAAACTTTGTCATTTTCCCTCTATTCGAAAGAGGTTTCCGTTTTGGCCACAACAGTTCCATTGAAATCCAAAGCAGAAGGGGCTGCAAAAACCCGGGCCAAACAACTCGGCCCCTTCCCCAATGTTGTCTGCTACAACGGGAAACCGGGGGCTGCCCTGCACGGGGGTGGGGCTTGTGAGCAGCTCCGACATAAACCCCCAGCAAGGGCTGAAGAGAAAAAAGACACCATTGTCTTTCCCACACGGAGGAAACCTGACTGAATGGGGGGCAAGCATCCACTACTGCTATACTGCAAATTCCCTGTAAATTTCCCGCGTCAAAAGGGGTCAAGATGTCTCATATTTTCCCGGGAAAAGCCAGGTTTAAAAAAAACTGTGGTGTTTAAAATTTTGGGGAACCCAAAAGCGGGTTTTTTTTTTTCCCTTTAAAAAGTATTAAATTTTCCCCCTTGCTGGGAAAAAAAATGGGTTTAAGTGTCTTGGTTGGGGAAAAAATAATTTTTCCCGTGTTTTTGTAGTCTTTGTGTACATTTGCAGAAATGTCGCTGGAAAAAAAATTTTGTCCCAAAAAAAAGGTTGGAAAAACACAATTTTTAAAAACCGTTTTAAGTAGTGTTA
>JASPKP010007777.1:0-12353 GCA_030674155.1 Stramonita haemastoma
TCTTTATTTGCCAAATTTTGTTATTTTTTCCCTTTTTACGTTCTTCCATTTTCATACTCTTTCCTCCCCGTCCTTTTTCTTTTTCTTTCTTCTCTTTTTTCCTTTTGTATAATTTTTAATCCAAAAAAAAAAAATGCCCAAACCCGGGGCCAAGGGACACAGACACACAGACAGAAAAAACACACACACAACACACACACCACACACACACACACACACACCACACACACACACAAAACACCCACACACAACCCACACACCACACACACACACAACACAAAACCACACCACCACACTTGTTGATTTAACTGTGAGGGAAGAAAACGTTATTTGGGGAAGGGTTGTCAAAAATAACTTTTTGTGTGTGTGTGTGACTTTGTGTTTGTGTGTGACTTTTGGTGTTGGAAAGGACTCGTGTTTGTGTGTGTGTGCGTGTGCGTGCTGTTTTGGTGTGTATGTGACTTTTTGTGTGGGATTTCTGTTTTGTGTGACTGTTTGTATGTGTTTGTGGGGACTGTGTGTGTGTGCTGTTTTTTTTGTATATGTCTGCGTTTTTTTTTGTTTTGTTTCATTTTTTTATTTCAAGGTTAAGGGAAAAAAAGCGTCTTGCCTTTGTATGGGGCGCGTGGTGCGTGTGTGTTGTGTGTGTTTTGCATGTATTTTTGTGTGTGTGTTGTGTTTGGGGATGAGGGTGTGTGTGTTGTGTGGGGTTAGGTGTCTGGTTTTGTTTTGTATGCATGTGTGTGCGGGTGGGGTGTGTGTGTGCAGGCGGGGAAAGCGGCAGTTTTTTGAGGCTCAGGGTCGCACTGCGCTGCGTCTGGTCACTCTGAGCAACTTTCCGCAGAAAAGTGGACGAGTACGAGGAGTTCGGGGACCTGAAGGGGGGCCGCCCCTGAACCCAGACCCAGATCTTTTGCCGGAGGTCATCGCCCAAAATCATGGGCGATTCAAAGGGGGGGTGCTGACTTTTCCCTTTACCCTTTTTGTTTGGACCCATGGGCCATTAAAGAGGTGGGGGTTAGGAAAACAAATAAGGCCTTGTTTATTGTGTTTTTTTTAAAAAAGGGCAAATTTTACAGAAAATCATCAAAAATATATTACTAGTAATTTCGTGACTCAAGAATATTTATTAACTCAGGATGAGCAAAAAAAAGTATTTTTGAGATTTTTTGTGTGAGGGTGAAAATAAAAGACGGGCAGACAGACAGACAGACATTTAAATCAAAAAGACAACACAGCATTTATAACATTTTCATCATTTCTTTCCCCTCCCTGTTTCCCCCCCTTTTCCCTCTCTCTCTCCCTCCCTCCCTATCTCTCTCCCTCCCCTCCCCCCCTCCCCCCTCCATCCCTCTTCTTTTAAAACCCTCCCGGTTCTGGGTGGGGGTTCTTTGCCCGCTACAATTTTCCGCATGTCTCCCCCGGGTTAAACCACGGACCCCGCTTTGTCCGGCTCACGCGCGGGTTTTTTGGGGCCGTACCGTGGCGGGGCAGCAGGGACCAGGCAGGGCTGGACTTCTTCAACGCGCGGGACTTTTTTCCGGCTTCCCGATTTCTACACAGACAAGCCCCGGGTTCCAAACACCCAAGTCTCGTGGCAACCAACTTCTACACCTCAAAAAGTTCCCCCCGCTAAACCCATGATTAGGTGGGTAGGGGGGGGGGTTGGGGTTTTTGGGGTTGGGGGGGTTGTAGGGGTGGGGGTTTGGGGTGGGGTTTTAAGGTGTGGGAATGTGGGGGAGAGGGGGGGGGACTTTTTGTGTGAGGAGAGACGGGGTGTATTTTTTTATTTTATTTATTTTTTTTTTTATACGAGGATAACAAATAAGAATCAGTATTTTTTTTCTCCGGCCCCCGTTTATGCTTTTGTAAATTTGTCATTGTTCCCCCGGCACACGATGGGGTACTCTTACGAAAAAACGGAAAAGGGATTGAACGTGTGCGCAAGATGTTCTGCGTGCGTTTGCACACGGGGGCCCCGGTTTTAAAAATCTCATTTAAAGATGTATTTTTTTTGTGTAGCGTGTAGAAAGCATGTATGTATTTGTTTATTTGTTTTCGAGTGTGTTTACAAACAGAGAGAGAGAAAAGGGTAGAGTGTGGGCTTGTGAGTGTGTGTGTGTGTGCACGCGCACGCGCTTGCATGGGTTTGTGGTTGTATATGAGCACACGTGTGTGTTTGTGGGCATGCGCGTGGGTTTGTCTATGTGTATGTTGGAAAGTGGCCCACACTGCAATGTGAAGACTCATGCTGGACTGGCCTCTCTCCTCTCAGGTCCAACTACTTCGGCACCAGCTCCCATCCGCTTTCGAGTACTACCCGTCTGACTTACCGCGCCGCCACCTACGAAGACGGAGAGTGGCTGCGTCCCGGAGTTCAAGTGTGACGGCCGTGTGGAGAGCTGGGTGGTCACCTACCTGGCGCCCTTCTTCGGCAAAAACGACCTCAGACCCGCATTGAGTTCAAGTGAGTGATGTTGAGGCTGGTCTTGAGGAGATGTGGCTTTGAGGTTTGTGTCGTATTCATTGGTTATGGAGTTTGGGAACCATTGATGTTTGGTGGGTATGTTTTGGGTTGGTAGGATTTTTATTTTAAAAAACAACAACTTGCTTTTGTCTGTGTTCTGTTGTTGTCTGTCTCGCGTGCCTTGCCTGTTGGTTTGTGTCTATGTATTTGTCTCACTTTAATTGGTTTATCGTTTAGTTTTTTATCTGTTCATTTTGTTGGTTTTGTTTTGCTCTACCTCCTTTTTTCTCTGTCTCTGTCTTTTATGCATGTACAATCCAAGACTTTGTATCTTTGTGTGTGTATATGTGAGCGCGGGCGCATGTGTGCGTGTTTATCAACCAATTATTCTAATTTCCTGTGTAAATCCAAAATTTGTGTGTATGCGCGCACGCACGCAAATGCCTTGTTGTATGCATGCCTGCCTGTAGGGTCACGTGGTTTGTGTTGGTGGCAGGGGCGTGGGGACGGTGGACGTGTCTCTGGACTACCTGGACACTCAACCAGTGCCCCAGCAACTTCTATGTGGCCAACGCCTTCAAGAACACGGCCCGCTGTGACTACCAGTCCCAATACGTGAGTGACAGACACCTCACCCTGATGATGCTTCACCACCATCATTCCTGATCGATCCTCGTGTTTGAATGTTGCTATGTTAGTGCTAGCATTGCACAGACAGGTGGGCCCAGTGGGTAAGCAGGTACGCAGGCAGGCAGTTTTGAAAGCAGGGAACACAATCACGCGCGCACGCACGTATGTACACGCACACACACACGCACGCACGCATGCACACACATGCTCGCATACAAACACACGCACGCACACATGCGCGTATACACACACACAAACACACAATGTTGTCTGATATCCCTTTTTGTGAAAAGATCAGATGTTAAACTAAGGAACTAACACACACACAAGCAAACAGCTCTAGTAGAAACTATAACAAATAGAAAATTAACAAACACAAAAGCGAAACAAAACACAGTTCTGTGAACAGCAGTAGCTTTACAACAACACAACATAACAACAACAGTAGCTTTACAACAACAACAACAAAGATCACAACAAACCCAGGGAAATCTAGTATCAAATTTCGATCACGTAAACAACCTGAACTGAAGCAACAAATGATAAACAACAGAACACAACAAGAAACCAAAAAACAAAAGAAAGCAAAATCACACCAGAACATAATACAATCTGGAGAAGTAGGCCCTCGGCATATAGATTCTATATATGTTTAAATCAGCTGACCATCTCATCTCACCTAGTACACTACATAGGCTGTTGAGTAATGAGGGTCATAGGGTTGGTGTAGGACTTCCTATAAAGGCCCCCATTACGCTTCAAAATATGAAATGACAAAAAATGTTTAAAACATAGAGGAGGGAGAGAGAGAGAGAGGGGGGGGGAGCCAGTTAGCCGGGTGTAATGGGTCCAGACGTGTCCAGACCGACTGCAAATTGGTCCACCTCCTGTCAGAGCCGGTTTGTCACCCCTAGAGAGAGAGAGAGAGAGTCCCTTCAAAAAGAGGCGTCAGACTTCCCGTTCTTAGCATATCGCACACACATACACACACACACTACTCGCACCCTCCCACCCATCGACCCTCCCCCCCTAACACACACACATACTCGCACCCCACCCCCCCCCCCCCCACAAAACACACATACACACAAAGAGCAGCACAAACACACACACACACACACACACCACACTCACGCACGCACGCACGCACGCTACGCACGCACCCACACACACACACACACCACACACTCGCACACGCACACTCGCACACGCCCACACACATACGTCACAAAAAGTAATGTGATTTGGAGAGAGGAAAGAGTGAGTGAGGACTATAGGTGAAATTGTCAGTCCTTCCGTGAGAAGGGATGTAAGGACACCTATAGAAAAGGGGAAAAACTGAAAAATTAGGGGGAGAGTGGGGGAGAGTAGAAAGGGGGTGGGAGGCGTGAGGAAGGGGGAAGGGGAAGGGGGGGGTTAGGTCTCGTGAGAAAGTGAAGATGGGAGAACAACTCGTGATTCCTGGTCCAGAAGGATGTATAAATGAGGCAGACTTTGCTGCGGCTTCTGCACTGCTGTGGGAGCCTAGACATGGGGAAGATGGGGGTGCCTGCCCAAAGGCTGGGGACTGTCTGTCGTCTGTAGTGCCGTGTTCTTCCTGGGGGATAGCCGTGGTGTTTAGTGCCAGGGCTCTTTGTTGGTGAAGACTGTCACCTATGTGCTGTGTTTCTCTGGGGGGTAGCCATGGTGTTCAGTGCACAACCACTGTGGCAGCTTAGACAGACGCTGAAGATGGGGATGGTTGCCCAAAGGATCTGCCACTGTGTGTCATCCGTGTGCTGTGTGTTCTCTGGGATAGCCATGGTGTTCAGTGCCAGGGTTTCTGTGTTCTTCTCCTTTTTCTTCTTCTTCTTCCTGCCCCTGAGGGGTTTCTTTATTCTTGTATTTTCTGCGTTCTTTTCCTTGATCCTGGCTTCTTCTCTCATCTTGTTCCTGGATTCTTCTTTCTTCTTCTCTCATCTTGTTCCTGGATTCTTCTTTCTTCTCTCATCTTGTTCCTGGATTCTTCTTTCTTCTTCTCTCATCTGTTCCTGGATTCTTGTTTCGTCTTCTCTGTGGTGGGTGGGTTCTTCTCTCCTTCTCCTTCTCCTACCAGTAGTCCAGGCAGCAGAGGAGTAGTGTGTTCGTGTTCAAAGCCAGCTCAGCTGGACCGTTGTGCAGCCTGCTGTTGTTGAAAGAGAAAGTTCTGGAGTTATTCCTGTCTGTGGTCTGGCCTGACTTGAGTGATGTGCTGTCTGTGTCATTGGATAGGGCCCAGGCTTGCTTTCAGGGTGCGGGCAAACATGAAGCATGACCTTGGACATTTTTACTTGTTGCTTTTTTGGGGTGTACAGGTTGTTTTCTGCTTTGTGATAAAATCAGCTAACCAACATGTAACACGCTATGAACAGCGTCATCAGGGATGATGAGAGAGAAAAGAGTTCTGACTCAGCTTTGCTCTCTACAACCAGTTACAAAGGTAATAGCCGTAGATAGAGTGTGTGTATGTGTGTGCGTGCGTGTGCGTAAGTGTGTGCACGCCTGACATGCGTGTGTGTCTTGACGGGATGGGTTGTGGGGTTGCTCTTGTCTAGATAGTGTAATGTGAACTTCTTGATACACCTTGTGGCTGAAAATGTGGAGGTCTGATGTCATGGAGCTTTGGTGTCTGTTTCTGTGCCGTTTAGGGAACTGTTGCTGGCCAGAGTTACATTGGATTTTTTATGCTTCTTGTGTGCTTATTTCTTTTGTCTGCAGTGATTCAGACCGTGGGGGAAGAAGCAATGTAATGTAAATGTTAAATTTTGACAAAAGCTCTGGAAACTTAACAACAATGTCAGACTGTCTTAGGGAAAAATTGAGGAGGGGAAATGAAAAACAGACAGACTGACAGACAGGCAGACAGAGACAGAGAAAATGAGGATCTGCTGATCATATGGGGGGAATGAAGAAATGGGCCATAGTGTTTCATGCAGTACTCAGAACGTAAGTTACCTTGGACACTAATCCTAGTGGGAGAAAACGGGAAAACAGATGTTTAAAAATCACATAAGATCAAAGTGATGATTTAGTTTTGGAGGATACAGATCAGCAAGGAAAGCCATATTAATATTGATGAACCTTCACTAGGTAAACCATGTTGTTGTCAGATACTACCCCTCCCCCCCCCCCAAAAAAAAAAAGAGAGAAAGATCAGAAGATATTTATTCCCCAGTCCATCTTATTTAGGCCTCAGAGCTGCCTTGTCGATCCTGTTTAAACATGCGTGTAATGGGGGGGGGGGGGGGGGAGGGGGAGTTAGGAGGATGGTTTGTCATGTGTTGAAAAGGCCTGTAATCAGGGAGAGGAGGGAGTGAGGTGGGGGAGAGGGAAGGGACAGTCACCTGTTGAAAATCCCCCCCCCCCCCCCCCCCCCCCCCCCCCCCGGACACACACACATACACACACGCACTACACCACCAATTAGTTGTCAGAAAAACCCGGTCCCACAGCTCTTGTGGGGCTAATTGACCAGTACGGCAGGCTGGGTTCACCCTGCTGCTTCCCAGCACTGACAATACAACCCAGCCCAGCCTACCTGTCCTGAACTGACTGGACTCAGTCTTGCTAATGGGTCAGCTGCCGCTCTGTCACCCCCCCACTACAGTGCTACATGTGCTTGTGGGAAAAGAAAATCATCCTCTCTGTGCCAGGGCTGTAGTGCTCAGTGTGTTGATCCCTGGAGACTTTGCTCTTTGCTTCTAGCTAGAGCCACTGCCAGTGGGGAGAAGTGGGGGAGGGGAGAACTTTGAGCTGATTTGCTAATTAAAGTAGTAGGAAAGGGGTGAAATGTGTGGTGTGTAGTGAGAGAGAGAGAGGGGAAGAAGAGAGAGAGAGGAGAGAGAGAGAGAGAGAGAGAGAGAGAGAGAGAGAGAGAGAGAATGAACAGATTCTCAGAAATAAGAAAGAAAGCTTGGAAGCCAAGCCCAGTATTGCAGTCTGCCCTTGTAAAGAAACAAGCATCAAAGCGTTCTGTATAACAGGGCAGAAAAAGCAGAGGAAACCCCCCAGACTGTATTGTAGAAACACCAGAGACTGGGAGGACATACACAGGCAGAGGGAGAAAAGGATAGCAAATATTCTGGGGGGATTTTCTTCTTTTCGGTCCTTTCTTGGTTCTGCTGTTTGTGCTTTAGTCAAGGCAGCTTTGACATGTCAGAATCAGTTGGGTTGTTGTTTTTCCTACCGATTTGATATTTGTGGTGAACTCAAAAACTTGAGTAGTTTTTAAGGTGTCATTCCATGTTTGCGAGACACTTGCCTGTAGTGTACATATATATGTGTAGCATGTGGCTGTGTCATGGTGTATGTCTATGCTGAAAAACGAGCTGCAGTCAAGCTGAGAACCCTCAGAGAATAGCAAGTCAACCGTGAAGCCTGGTATGGTCGTTCATGAGAGAGAGACAGACAGACAGAGAGATGAGACTCTCTCTCTCTCACACACAACACACACACACACACACACACCACACACACACACACACACACAGAGTTTCTTATTACAATCTGAGCCTCTCAGAATGTGGGGTGGCCTGGAGGGAGGGTAGAAAGCCTTTGTCATCCAAAGTATCCCTTCACACTCAGCTTTTATTTGTACCCTATTGAGCTCACGTGCTAGCTCACGTGAAAGCTGTTTGGCTTTGTATGTGTGTGTGTGTGTGTGTGTGTGTTGTGTGTGTGTGTGTGTGTGTGTGAGTGTGTGTGTGTGTGTGTGTGAGGGAGAGAGAGAAAGAGACTTGACCCTTATATTCCTTAGCTAAATATTAATGATGCCTTTTTCAAAAATGTTTTCCTAATCACCACAAGGTCCAGCTTGATGCTTCCCCCTGCTGTATTGTATTTTGTTTATGTTGTATGGATAATGACTAAATCATGTCTTTAGAAACCAGACACCACCAGTACCAAAAGCTCTATGGCTTCAGTACCACACCTGCCTAGCTGTACCTGAATTCTTTCGCTCCATGGCCGGTGCTGGGATGAGAGAGTTAGACTGTGATTGGTCCACCATCCAGAGTTAGACTGTGATTGGTCCACTATCCAGAGTTAGACTGTGATTGGTCCACCATCCAGAAGTAGATTGTGATTGGTCAGCCATCCAGAGGTAGGCTGTGATTGGTTCACCATCCAGAGGTAGATTGTGATTGGTTCACCATCCAGAGGTAGATTGTGATTGGTTCACCATCCAGAGGTAGATTGTGATTGGTTCACCATCCAGAGGTAGATTGTGATTGGTCTTCCAGCAGAGGCAGATTGGGATTGGTCTTTCAGCCAGAGAAAAAGATTGTGATTGGTCTTTCAGCCAGAGAGAATGGTTGTGAATTGGTCTTTCAGCCAGAGAAAATGGTTGTGATTGGTCTTTCAGCCAGAGAAAATGGTTGTGATTGGTCTGCCAGCCAGAGAAGTAGACTGTGATTGGTCCCAGTGGCTGCGCTTGGCACTGGCGGAATAGTCACGTGACGGTATGGCCAGTGACTGTTCTGTAGTGCCACGCACAGAGTCTGGAAATGCCAGCAGTGAAGCCACGTGACGACACACCAAGAGAGTCCTCGTTTCCTTGGAATACCAGTAATACTGTAGTGTGTGCTCCTTCTTTAGTGAACTCCTCTTGCCTGAGAGAGAGACAGAGAGAGAAATGAAGGAAAAACAGATATTTACATTGTACAGTGTGTGTGTGTATGTGTGTGCACATGCATGTGTATGAAGCTCAGGCTACCTCAGTGAAGGATAAAACACATGATAAGTGTGGAGCAGAACGTTCTACCTACT
Source organism: Stramonita haemastoma (assembly GCA_030674155.1). NCBI lineage: Eukaryota > Metazoa > Mollusca > Gastropoda > Neogastropoda > Muricidae > Stramonita > Stramonita haemastoma. The sequence continues at coordinate 8,882 of JASPKP010007777.1, forward strand.
GTTTCTTTTTAACCCTGTCTCTTTCAAGTTTGATTACTTGAGGGGGTTGTTATACCTTTTTGTATCATGGGGGATGAATAAATTAAGCTGAAAGGCTGGTGTCCTTAGAACAAGCCTGGATTAAGAAATAAAATGATTTAGGTATATTGTGTCATTTAAAATTATGTTGTTTTTTTCTTCAGATGGACAATGTTATATATTTGAAGGTATTCTCAGGTGTTGATTTTGAACTTGAAGTGAAAGTTACTGGAGCCACTGAGACTGAATGTGGCAACAGCCCTGATATGGCTTTGGTGGTGGGTAGGGCTCTAAACAATATATGGAATGGCTGAAAATGTGGGTTGTTTATAGAACTCTGTCGGAGAGCGTTTGCACTTCTTGGCTTTTGTACAGTTTCACCCAGCTGTAAATGAGTACCTGCTTTCTTTACGGAAAGGAGAGATACAGCAGTGAGGGAGAGGAGATGGCGCCCCAGCGACTGTAGAGTCTAGGTTATGGGAACATCTCTGATCGTTTTTTAAGGTGTAACAATTTTTTTAAAGAGGAAGAAATATTCAATATTTCAGGGGAAACTGTTGGAGTCAAGATGTCTGTTGAAGAAAAAGAAAACAGGTCAGCTTGTAGTGTTGAAAAACGAACATAGCATGAAGTGATGGGCCTGTGTGATTGTGATGTGATGATTCCTCATGTGATGTGATTGTGATGTGACGATTCCTCGTTGCAGTGTGTGGCGCTGGAAGGCAAGCGGTTCCCCCTGTGTGATTCATTGTGATTCATTGTGATGTGACGATCCTCATGTGATGTGATTGTGATGTGATGATTCCTCGTTGCAGTGTGTGGCGCTGGAAGGCAAGCGGTTCAACCGTGGGTGGGTACAAGTGTGAGTGCCGCAGGGCTACGAGTATCCCTTCAACGACCTGGCCTGGTTCTTTGATGGCCAGACCATGGAAACAGGAGCACCTCAAACTGCAGATGTGGACAGCCCAACAGGTAGGGGTGTGGGGGGGGGGCTGTGCTGTGTTGTGTTTTATGTGTGTGTGGGGGGAATGTTGTTTGTGTGGGTGGGTGGGTGTGAGGAGGGTAGTGTTTGTGGATGGGGCTTGTTTGTGTGTGTGTGGTGTGTTGTGTGTGTGTGCTTCCATACACCTTAGTGTGTGTATGTGTAGGGGGGACGGGATAGCCTAGTGGTCAGAACAATGCGCTAGCAATTTGACGACCCAGGTTCGATTCCCGTTGGAGGGGATTTTTTCCCTGGAGTTAACATCAGTGCTGACTCCATTCTCCCCAAAAGTCTTTCAGATGAGACTAAACCGAGACCCCGTGTACGAACGCACGCAGAAATCTTGTGCACATGTTAAATCCTGTTCCACTTTTCATAAGAGTAGGCCATTATGTGCTGGTGGGAACAGATGACAATATTTACACAACTGCATATTCACGGGGACTGGATGAAAAAAAGCACATGAGTGCTTATCCTATTATCTCGAAATAAAAGAATAAAATAGAAAAAAATGTGTGAGTGCAAGCGCACATGCATTTCAACTTCAAGCAGCCTGCATTGTAATATGTGCACACCTTTTTCGCGTGGTGAACTAATTAAGATATTTTGTATTTCATGAAGATGATAATAATAATAATACATGGAATTTATAACAGTGCTATATCTTGAAAAAAAAAAAACAAATCAAAGTGCTTGCATTCAACCTATACAACACACAAGCAATCAATAACAATGGATAGTTTTAGCAAATTTGAATGTACTCACACACACACACGCACACATACACACACACACCAGATAACAACCACCCAGCTTCAGAAACTGAGCATTGTTGCTAATATTCACCCAATATACTGATGTGTCTGCAGATATCACACCCTCAAGTGTCGCATCGGGGCAGCATCGTCCTTGACTGCCAGCCTCCTTCTGGTCCTCACCTTGGCCGTTGTGCAGCTACCTGTGGTAGGTCAAGGATGTTTCCACATCAAGGCCGCTCCCCTTACATATCAAGAAACAATGCAGCAGATGACAGTTTTTTGTTCTTTTTTTGGGGGGCTGTGAGACTGAGGCAATGTTTGTTATGACAAGAATGACAGAAGTCAGTTTAGTGTTCCAAAAAATTATTCAAGGTTGTTTTATAACTTGTGTGTCAGTGGATTTTGAATGAGATTGTGGACCAACTTTGAATTGTCCCGTCCAGTCCCGTGTACAAAAAATGCTGGATGAATGGAGAGGATATAAAAATTTAAACAATCGCTATGGGTGGTCCAATTGTGTCAAATGAAAAATGAATGGTATTTTTTTTGTGCATTGTAATTATTCAAGTGATTGATTATATGATGATTGTTTTTATTCTTATGTAATTTAAATGTAGCAAAGAAGCGATTGAGGAATTAAGAGTTTTGTCCCTTGTTGATCAGAAATATATTGGTGATAGATTGATTTCTTTCTCTCTGTCTGTCTGTCTGCCTCTCTCTCTGTCTCTCTTTTTCTGTCTCTGTCTGCTCACTTGCTCTCTCCCTCTGTCTCTGTCTGTCTGTCTGTCTGTCTGTCTGTCTGGCTGTCTCTCTCTCTCTCTCTCTCTCTCTCTCTCTTCTCTCTCTCTCTCTCTCTCTCTCTCTCTCTCTCTCTTGTTTATTGCCATTTGGATAAATATCAAACATTAGGTGTAACGTACAGTAGAATAATGTTTGTTTTTGTAAGTGGTGGAAGCTATATAACAAGTCACAGAATTATTCTGAGTATATATATGTAAAATGAAAAGCAGTGGTTCTTTACTTATTTTGTTTCCTATTTATCTGTTTGTGCTTTTCTGTATTGGATGGTTTTTTCTTTATCTATGTGTTACATTGGCAGGGACAAATGAATCCTTGATAATTTTAGGGACAAGTTAATTTCTGAAGATAAATGGCTGATCACTTTGTCATCTTCCATAGAATGTTTTCTTCCTTTTTAAAAAAATTTCCAGAAGTGTTACATGAATGACGGTTTATGTCTTGTTATTTGCTTGTTGCATTGATCTCACTGTTCCCTCCTTACCCCTCACCCCTGTTTTCCAGGTTTGGGGAAGTCTTGCCTTAGGAACTCTCCTAGATTGTAAAAATGGGAGCTTTTTACTTTGAAAATAAAACACACTTTTAAAATGTTATAGCGTATAATTATCAAATTGAAAAATATCACATTATCATCCAAGTTCCCAGCAAAGCATCATATGTGTCTGCTCTTGTGACTGCTCACATCCTACGAAGGCTAAAAGGGAATTAAAAAAAAAAATGAAATCCAAGAATTATAACAAAACTTGGATAAATGTATACTCAGTGTTGGTTTAAAATAACTAAGGTTTATTCATCCAAAAGTATGGAACAAGTGAAACATGGAGAACATAATCAACACAGCAACAACAAGCTAGTAGCTTATATTGTGCTCAAGTACAACATTAGCATTTGCATGGTGGATACTCAATTTTGATAC
>JASPKP010007778.1:0-2500 GCA_030674155.1 Stramonita haemastoma
AAAATCAACAATTATAATGATCCAAATACCAAAAATAAGGAACCATACCAAGTATCAAACAACAGGCAAGAATTAACACAGAGATACAATATTAAGGTAATGTTATAAAGTCACTGATTCAGAAACGAAAATGAGAAGTAAGAATCAATGATGATTTTGAGTTGAATAAAGAAAGCAAGAAAAACAAAGAAAAAACAAAAACAAAACAAAACAAAGAAAAGGCGCAATAATTAAGAGTAAACATGAAAATATGGTGAGGTTAAATGACTGAAAGCATCAATCTACCACCATCTAACATCAAATAAGTCCCATAAAACAAGATTTTGATAAAGGGGAGAAAGAACAACAACAACAGGTAAGGAATACGACAGAGATACAATATTAAGGTAATGTTATAAAAAGGCACTCATTCAGAAGCAAAATATGGAGTAAGAATCAATGATTATTTTGATTTGGATGATAAAACAAAAACAAAACAAATATAAAAAAAACAGACAGAACGCTTCACCTAGGGCTCCAGTTGTGCTGTCGTGCTGTTGTTTCAGTGTTACAGTTATTCAGTTTATTTCAGTGTTCCCGTTTATTTCCTAGTCTTCAGTATTACCGTATATCTCACATCAGTTTTTTGTCCTTTATGTTTTATTTTTATTTTTTATTTTTATCTGGAACAAACGTATTCAAGGAGCGCTCCAGTGTTCCTTCATTGACCGGAATTTTGTGGTGTATTACACCTGCGTTGAAGTGTCAAAGTGGTGATGTGGTGAAGTGATTAAGTGATCATGTGAAGTGGCTGTTTCCTCCCAATATGTAAGTGAGTATCAACTGCTGTAAATTCACATATCATAAGTGTGTAAATTGGTTGTAAGCAAAATGGATCTAGATAAGATGAACTCGAGCTAGACTGGAACTATGTGAGGGCCACATCAAACCTTCCCTCCAAATGAGGACTGGTTGGTGGCTCTCCTTTTCACTACTGCTGTGACTTTTTTTTTTTTTTTTTTTTTTTTTTTTTTTCTATTGCCGTGACTTTCCTCTTCTCTCTTCTGAAATTAGTGATGTGATTTTACCTCCAACATACCTTCCACAATGCGACCAACAACTAGATCAGAAAGTGCCAAACATTCATTATCATTAGCAAACATTCAATTCACGAAAGATAGTCGTCAGGTAAAATTCGTAGCTGCTCACAAACACCTACCTACATGGAGAACAGTACTACACAACAGATATATAGACACACTTAAGTCAGACACTGCAACAACCACATGGCGGGATTTGACACAATCAGAAGAAATCATACCAAATCTAGACACTTACCTACCTGCACTTCCACCACAACTTTTTAAAACATTCTGCAGCTCTTCCTAGACAGTTCGAAACTACTAACAATAACAATATTTCATTCAACGGGGACCGTATTGATTCAAGGAAATACATGCCAGGAGTGGTTGGAGAAAGAATTTGACATTTTGAAGAAGATAGTGAATAGTATTTGTGATTGTGCAAGTGAGGGAAACCCCACTGATCCCTCTTCCTCCCCTGTGTAATCTGTCTGTGCCTGGAACTTTGTTAGCCATCACTGCACCTTCGCCTACTGTTACCCTGCCCCCAGCAATGGACAGTTCTCCCACCATGTTGCCGGAGACAATCAGTTGCCTGCACCACCTCCTCCTCCTCCCCCTCCTTCCTCCCCACCTCCAAGCCAGCTCCCTCAGTGTTCAGCTGATGCCATCTCTACTGAACCATCTCCCCAGCAACCCCAGCTCTCCTCTGCCCCTCCAGCTGACTCTCAGTGTATTGACACAACCCCCCTACCCCACCCCCTGAACAATGACACCTCTCACCCACAAACTCCTTTGATCCAACCTCTTTCCCTCAACTCTACCACCCCCCTCCATCCAGTACCAGCACCACCCCCTCCCCTGACTCTAGCCTTTCTACATCTACTTCTAACCACCTCCCCCTGTCTTCACAACCATGTGGGACAAAATCACATATCCACAAAAAATCTCCTTCCAGCCTCCACAGCATGGCCACTTCAGCCCTACTCACACAAGTTCACTGCCAGCTGTCTGCAGCCATCTCCACCATCACTGCCCTCAAAGCACAGGTCGATGCATTACAGACAGAGAACAAACACCTACACCAACAGATAGAGATAACAGCCAGCACCAGCAAAGACAGCTCAGTCCAAAACAAAAAACCACATAAAAGCCACAGAACAAACACTGAAGTCAACCATTGCTGACCTTACTCAGCAAAACAATCAATTGCAGAAAACAGTTGACAGTCAAGCCAAAAGCCTCTCTGCCTTCGACAACTGGCAAAAGCACATTAATAAAGAAATCAATCAATTAAAGAAAGCCCTACCATCAACTACTACATCATACCTACCATCCCACTCCAACAACCATCCAGTCACTTCCACTCCAAAGACCCATACCAAAAAACTAACAGACACTTCCAAAATTCTCTTAAGTGACTCCCTCTCTGATATATC
>JASPKP010007778.1:7500-12348 GCA_030674155.1 Stramonita haemastoma
CCCTAACATATGTCTCATAACCAATGTCTGAAAAAGAACTATTTCCTTTCCCCAAGTGCCTTCAAAACTGCTAAAGTAATCCCCATCCACAAATCTGGGTGACACTTCAGATCCTCAACTTATAAGGCCAATCTCTATATACATCCCTCCTTTCAAAACCCCTGGAAAAACATATAAATAAACACTAAGTCCGTCTATAGACACTAACGACCTTCTTCACCCTAATCAATCAGGATTCAGTACCAAATAACTCATGTCCATAACTAGCACGTGACATCTCATAGACCATTGGCTATCAACATTAATGAAAACAAATTTATGTGGAGTATTATTTGTAGATTTCAAAAAAGCATTTGATACAATTTGACCCACACAAACCTCCTCATCAGAAAGCTAGAACTGTACAATCTATCATCAGATAGTCTAGAACTACTGGCTTCTTATCTTAAAAACAGACAACATGGTGTCTCAACAACTACATCCACATCCAATCAAAAACCATTCATTATGGAGTACCACAGGGATCTATACAAAGGACCTATTCTCTTTTCCTTATACATAAATGACCTGCCTCTACTTATCAAATCCTAAATGTAACTATTTGCTGATGAACAAACCATACATACAAGCCATAACGACATTGACTCTCTTGCACACATATTACAACAAAAGCTGCAAATGATCTTGTCAAATGGACAGACCTGAACCATATGTCTATTCAAACCAAATCAAAACAAACAAAAAACAAACAGCATCACAAATCAATCAAAAAATTCAAAATCACAAAAACACAAATCAAAACAAACAACATCACAAAAAAACAAAACAACAACCAAAATCAATCAAACAAAGTCATCAACAACACAAAACACCCAACACACAAAACAAATCAAAAACACCAACAAAAAAAACCATCAATCACATCAAAAAATCAAAAACAAAACAACACAATCACAACATCAACAAACAGAAACAATCAACCCAAAACACAAACAAAAACATCAAAACAACAAAAAATCAACAATCCAATCCACAACTTTCAAAATCAAAACAACAACAAATCAAAACAACAAAACCAAAACAAAACTCAAAAACAAAAAATCAAAACACAAAATACCAAATCAAAACATCATCAACAATCACACAAACCAACAACCACACCACACAAACTCAAACAAAAAATCACACGAAAAAATCACCATCACACTCACACAAAAAACAAAAAACAAACAAAATCAATCAAATAATTAAACAAAAAACAACAAAAAAAACACAAACAAAAACACAAAAAACAAAAAAAAAAACAAAACAAACCACAAACAACAAAACACAAAACACAACAACAAAAACAACACACAAAACACAAAAAACACAAAAAATACAACCACAAACACAAACAAACACAACAAACCAATACCAAACAAAACACAAAACCAAAAAACACAAACAACAACAAAACAAAAAAAAACACAACACAAACACAACACAATCAAAAACAAAACAACAAAACACACACAAACAACACAAACACAACACAACAAACCACACAAAAAAACAAAAACAAAACACAACAAACAAACAAACACAAAAAACTCCAAAAACAAACACAACAAAACAACAACAAAACACAAAAACACAAAAAACAAAAACCAACAACACAAAAACACACACAAACAACAACAACAACAACACCAAACACAACAAAACACAAAAAAAAAAAAAAAAACACACAACAAAAAAAAAAAACACAAAAAAAAACAACAACAAAAAAACAAAAAAAAAAAACACAAAAACACAAAAACCAAAACCAAAAAAACAACAAAACAAAAAAAAAAAAACAAAAACAAACAACAAACACAAAAACAAACACAAAAACAAAAACAAAAAAACAAAAAAAAACAACACAAAACAAACAAACAACAAAAAACAAAAACAACATCAAAACACACACAAAAACAAAACAAACCAAAAAAAAAAACAACCAAACACACAAAAAACACAACAAAAAAACAACAAAACAAAAACAACAACACCAACAACAAACACAAAACAACACAACACAAAAACAACAACAAAAAAAACAAAAAACAAAACAAAAAAAACACAAAAAAAACACAAAAAACAACACAAAACAAAACAAAAATCACAACAAACAACACAAACAAAACAACAACAAAAAAACAACACATCAAACAAAAAAAATCAAACAACAAAACCATCAAAATCAAACAAAAAACCACAACAAAAACAAACAAAAACAAACAAACACAAATCATCACACACAATCAATCAAAACACATCACATCAAATCACAACAACAACTCATCACATCAATCATCACACAAATCAAAATCAACACACACAAATCAATCAACACAAAATTCACAAACAACTCACACAATATCAACAAACTCACACAATCAACAAAACAATATCACACAAATCATTCAAAAAACATCAATCAAAAATTCAAATCATCAAAACATCAACACAACAATCATCAAACATCAATCACAATTTTATCAAAACAAAACAATCAATCACAACATCAACAAACAAATCACACATCAAACAATTCAACATCATCAAAACAAATCAAAAAAAATCATCACAAAACAATCATATCAAAATCACAAACAAACAGCACAAATCAATTCAATACATCAAAAACAACAACAATCAAATCACACAAAAATCAAATCAACAATCATCATCAACACAAAACACATCAAAAAACAACAATCAATCAACAACCAAACAACATCAACATCAATTCACAAACAAAACATCAACAAATCATCAAACAAAATCCAATCAACAATCAATCATCAAAACAACACAAACACACAATCAAACAAACACAACAATCACAAATCACAAATCATCAATCAACAAATCAAAATCAATCATCAATAAATCAACAATATCAATCACAAAACAACAACCAAATCAACACAATCAAACAACACACAACATCCAATCACATCAAAATCAATTCAACAAATCACAATCAATCACAACATCAACAATCAAACAAAAATCACATCAAATTCACATCAACAATCAAACAATCATCCACACAAAAAAACAACAACATCAATCACACACATCACAATCAACAAAATCATCATCAAACACACAACAACATACAAACATCACAACAAATTCAATCAAAATCAACAATCACAACAATCAATAAACAATCACACAAAAACATCACCATCAAACATCAACAAAACAAACAAATCACAAATCAATCCAAACATCTAAATCACATCAACACAAAAATCAATACACATCAACATCACATCATCACCTAACACACACATCATCACATCAAACAACATCCACAAATCACATCCACACATTCAACAATCACCATCAAACACACATCAATCAATCAACATCAACAAACAACAACATCAATCACAATCAATCATCAAAACAACAACAATCAAACAACAACAATTCAATCACAACATCACACAACATCAAAAACACAAACAAAAACAATCACAATCAATCATCAATCACAAAACACAACAAATCATCAAATCATCAACAACATCAACAAAATCACACATCAACAATCAATCAACATCAATCACACCATCAAAAAATCAAACAATCATCACAAAAAATCAACACACAATCAACATCAACAAATCACACAACAAACAATCAAATCATCAAAAAATCAATCAACAATCACATCAACACAATCATCACAACACATCAAATCACAAATCACATCACAAAATCAAAATTCACAATCACACATCACACACAATACAACACCAAACACACACACACAACACTCCAAAACCAACCAAATCAAAAAACAAAACAAACACAAACAAAAAAAACATTTAAATCAAAACAAACACCCCAAACAAAACAACCCAATTCCAAAAAACAAACAAATCATCACAACAATCAAAACATCAATCAAAAAACAAAAAAAACCCAAACAACAACACAAAAAAAACAAAACACACAAATCACAAAACAACATCCAAAAACAACAAAAACAACATCAAACAACAACATAAATCAAAAAAAAATTCAACACACAAAAAATTCATCAACAACACCAAAAAACCCCAAATCACACACATCAACAAAAAAACATCAACAAATCAAACAACATAAAAAAAAAAACCAAACAAAAAACACACAAAAAAATCAAAACAATCAAACAAAAAATCAAACATCCAAAAACAAAAAAACCCCCAAATTTTTAACATCAAAACAAAAATCAACAAACCAAAAAAAAAACAAAATAAAACACAAAATCCAAAAAATCAAAAACAACCCCAAAAACAAAAACAAAAAAAACAAAACAAAAACAAACAAAAATCACACAAAACAAAAAAAACAAAAACAACACACAAAACAAAAAAAACAAAAACACATCACAAAATTTAAAAATTCAATCAACAACAAAAAAACAAAATCACAAAACAAAAACCCAAAAAAAACCCCCAAAAAATCAAACAAACAAACACAATTCCCCCAAACAAAACCAAAAAAACCAAAAAAAACAAAAAAAAACAAAAACAAATTCACAACCAAAAAAAATCAACTCAAAAAACAACCAAAAAAAATACAATCAAACCAAAAAAATCAACAAACAAACCAAAACAAAAAAAAAAAACAACAAAAAACCCCAAAAACAACAAAAACACACAAAACACAATCATCAAAAAATCAAAAAAACAAAAAATCAAAATCAAAAAAAAATTCAAAACAAAAATCAACACAAAAATTTTAACCCCTTTTTCATCAAACAATCATCACACTTTCCAAAAACCCCAACACACAAATCATCACATCATAATTCAATCA
>JASPKP010007779.1:0-2500 GCA_030674155.1 Stramonita haemastoma
TTTTTTTTGAGGAAAGGGAATAAGCATTCTTGTGTACACTGTGTGTTTGTGTGGGGTGTGTGTGTGTGTGTGTGTTTTGTGGGGTTTTGGGGTGTTGTGTTATCCAAGTTACTGTGTGCATGTATTTTTGATTCAAAGATATATATTCTACCCCCACCTCACAAAACCCCCACCCCACCACACACACACACAAACACACCCAAAACCCCCACACCCCCCACCCCCCACAACACACCCCCAACACACAAAAGTGTTAAAAATTTTTTAAATTTTTAAATAGTTTTTGATCTCTCCCATTTAAATAAAAACACATGCCTTTTTTTTAAGGGGGCCATGCAACAATTAGGGACAAATTATCCTGTTTTGGGTTTTTAAAAGGATTTTTTTAAAAAAAATTAATTTTTTGTTTTTGTTTTGTGCCAGTTTTAAATTTTCCCCCTCTTGCCATCTCTTCCTTCCATGCGTGTAGCCAAACAGAGCAAATAAAAACAGTAACAAGTGCCCCAGTTGCTTTTTTCCCTCAGTTTTTTTTTGCTTTTTTATTTTTTTTTTAAAGAGAAGAGAGGAGGGGGTGTGAAAAAAAGGGCGGGGGGGTTATTCGGGGGAATGCTTAAAATCCTTCATTAACAGACAGATCATTGTTAACTTTCTTTTTTGTGAAACAATTTTTTTTGCGAAAACACTTGGAAATTAACAGAAAGGGAAAAACCCCCCAACCAACAAGCAAATCAACAAAAAACCCTTGCCCCCCAAACAACAGCTTGTAACAAAAAACAACCCCCCAAAAGTCAAGAAGCAATCCCACCCCCCCCCGCCCACGAACACCCCCAAAAACAACCAAAAAACAGGCATATTGGTGGCACACATTCTCCCCTCCCCCCCCCCTTCCCCCCACACACACACAACCCCCACACACACACACACCACACACACACACACACACACACACACACACACACACAGAGACTGAAAAGACATAGACAGAAAAGACAGACACACATCCGAAGGGATGTCCCAACGCACGCACGCACACACACACACATACAACACACACAAAACCCCAAAACCAATCCAAACCATCCAACCAATCCAATGATGTTGCTTAAAACCTGGCCCTCCCACGGCCAAAATTAGGGCTGTCCCTGTACACACACCACACCCCAAACCACACACACACACACACACACACACACACACACACACACACACCACACACAACACACACACAGGATGTAAAAAACACACCAGAGCTTATTCCCATTAATCCTCAAAATAAAAGAATAATAAAAAATGATGTATTTTCATATGTTCATTGTATAGAATGTGTGTATAATAAGCTGAGGTGTACAGAAAAACAAGTATTTAAAGAAAACGAGAGAGAGAGAGAGGAGAGAGAGAGAGAGAGAGAGAGAGAGAGAGAGAGAGGAGAGTTTCTGTTTTAAATGTTAGTTGTAGATGTGCATGCTTCCTTTTTGCCGTAATCTGTCATTTGACTGTCATAATCATACTGGGTAAAATCGTTTGACTTTCCATAGATACTGAATATCTAGACGTAGAACCTAGGTAGAGGAAACAAAATAAATCTCCTTACCTGAGGAACAGTGGAACGAACCATCGTTCTTGTGAACAGCGATCAGCGGAATCCGTGGTTTGTATTCGAACTAGCTCACAGTAGTGGCGAAAGTTGTCACATAAGGATTATCGTCCTTGTCAACGGGAATTCCCTTAAAAACCGAAACCAGCAACTGTGACCGATCGACCAATCTGCGTTTTTCGTTACTAGGGCGTGTGCGTGCGCATGCGCGTGTAAACAAACAAACACACACACACACACACACACCACAACACACACACACAACACACACACACACAATCAACGCGCACGCACGCACGCACGGACACACACACACGTGCATGCATGCACGCACCACACACACACAACACACACACACACACACACACACACACACACACACAGACACACAGACACACAGACACACAACCACACAAAACCGAAACTTTGCAACTGTGACCGATCGACCAATCTGCGTTTTTTTCGTTACTAGGGCGTGTGCGTGCGCATGCGCGTGTAAACAAACAAAACCACACACACACACACACACACACACACACACACACAATCACGCGCACGCACGCACGCACGCACGCACACACACGTGCATGCATGCATGCATGCAACACACACACACACGTGCGTGCATGCATGCATGCACGTACACACACACACACCACGTGCATGCCATGCATGCATGCACGTACACACACACACACACACACACACATGTGCGCGCGCGCGCGCGTCTTCAGCTACCGAGGCTGAACACACAAGACAACTGAGAACTCCGAACTGAAGCCTGTTATACAATAATCACAAAATCAAGACATGTTTTTCATTTGGTTTCAGCTCTAAGAACATATAAAATAAGTAGAGAAACAAACAAAAAAAAAAAAAAACCCACCTCGCACCTCACTTCCAGAC
>JASPKP010007780.1:0-12347 GCA_030674155.1 Stramonita haemastoma
GAGGGGTTTCCCCCCGAACGTCATGTACTCAAACACAAAACACACACAACACACACACACAGACACACACACACACCACACACACAACACACACACACATACACACACAAACCCACACACACACACACACACACACACACACCCACACACACACCACACACACACACACACCACGGAGGGGGGAAACGGATAGCCTAAGGTCAGAACATTGCACTGGAAATTTGACGACCCAGTTCGATCCGTCGAGGAGATTTTTCACACACAACACAACACACACACACCACACACACACACACACAACCACACACACACACACACACACACACATACACACACACGGGGGGACGGATAGCCTAGAGGTCAGAACATTGCGCTGGCAATTTGACGACCCGGTTCGATTCCGGGTCGGGGAAAATTTTTCCCCCGGGAGTTAACATCAGTGCTGACTCCACTCTCCCCAAAAGTCCCTTGGGATGAACTTTAAACCAAAAGCCCCGTATGCGAACGCACGCAGAACATCTTGCGCACAAAAACGTAAATGCTGTTCCGCTTTTCGTAAGAGTAGGCTATCGTGTGCCGGTGGGAACAGATGACATTTACAAAACTGCATACACAGGGGGACTGGATGTAAAAAAAGCACAAGAGTGCTTATTCCATTATCCTCAATATAAAAGAATAAATCAAACAAACACACACCACACACACACACCCCCAACAACACACACACACACACACACACACACACACACACATAGACATCTATTAAATATATTGCGCTCCCAATTTGACGACCCCGGGTTCGTTTCCCGTCGAGGGGTTTTTTCCTTTGGAGTTAACGTCATTTTGACTCCACTCTCCCACAGAATCTTTCGGATGAGACTATAGACCGAGGCCCCGTGTGCGATCGCACGCAGAACATCTTGCGTACACGTTAAATCCTGTTCCGCTTTAGTAAGAGTGGCCCATCGTGTGCCGGTGGAACAGATATTTACAAAACTGCATACACACGGGACTGGGGGTAAAAAGGCATATGATTGCTTATTCCATCATCATCGATGCAAAAGAATAAATAAAATAATCATAAAAAAATAAATAATAATAACACAACAACCAGACTCTTACAGTCTAAGGGAAACCACCGCTGATGATTGAATATAGTCTGGCAAGATTGAGTGTCCTTGAATTCGCGATGATCGTCTTCAAATCAAATCAAATTCTTTTATTTCGAGGATAATGAATAAGCACTCATGTACTTTTCTTTACAAACCCCGTCCCCCCCTTATGAGGGCGCCCATATCATCTTTTTTCAACAAGCAATGTAAGTGACATTCACACAAGTTTTGTGAGAAAAGAAAAAAGTGCAACATTTAAAATTGCACCTAGAGCTTTGCTTTAGCTGATAAAATGATTCATGTGACCATAATGATATAATGCAAGTGAACGGGAGATAAAAGTCTCTCTTTCACACACACACACACACACAACACACACACACACACACACACACACACACACACATCACACCACACACACACTCCCCTCACAACACACCCCCACACACACACACACCACACAACAAAATCACACACACACACACACACTCTCTCTTCTCTCTCTCTCTCCTCCTCTCTCTTCTCTCACACACACACACCACACAACACACAACACACACACACACACACCCCACACACACAAAAACAACACACACACACAACACACCCCACACCACAAACCACAAAACAATGATATTGAGCTGTCTGTGTTGATCTGAAGTTTAGCAGTCGGTGTTGTCTGATATTGACTGCCCTGTGTTGATCTGATATCGAGCTGTCTGTGTTGATCTCATAATTGAGCTGTCTGTGTTGATCTGAAGTTAGCAGTCGGTGTTGATCTGATATTCACTGTCTGTGTTGATCTGATATTCAGCTGTCTGTTTGATCTGATATTCGGCTGTCTTTGATTTGAAATTTAGCTGTGTGTGCTGGCCTGAAATTTAGCTGTCTGTGCTGACCTAAATATCAGAACGTCTGTCGTAGCTAGTTGTTGTTCTTCAATTTAACGTCTATCACAATAAGTGATATTAGACAAAAAAAGGCCCAAACAATTCAAAAAAGAACTGTCTAACAACTAAACCATAATACAATGAAGTAATTGAATTCACCACGTTAAGTAACTGTATAACTAATGTAACTAAAACATATCAAAAAGGCATATATAATAAATATATATATTAAATATATTAAAATATATATATATATATATAAAATATATAATATATATATATATATATAATACATTCTATGTGAAAAAACAGGGGAGAAAAATAATGTCGAGAAATATACCATGGTGGGCAAAATGCCTTTGCTTAAATAAAGTAAATGACATATTTACTTGCACATAACAAATTACTGACACAACTCTCTTTCAATAGCATAGCAATTTCACATAGCAATTTTACAATTATTCAACACTTTCTGCAAAGATCTCTCACGATGGGGGGAAGTACATTTTTTAACACTTGACATTCCAAAAAAATATGAAAGTTTGAGAGTGGCCCCCCCACAACACAAAAGCACATTTCTGGAAAATTTTTTTTGGAAAGCATTTAACTTCATCTATTAATAAGACTTAGTACTCGGCCTTTGGCGGGATATATTTAACCCGTAATGAGAAAAAGAGAAAGAAATTTAATTCAAAATAGAAGAGGTACCAAGGAATACCCCGCATCTTCTTGTTTTTTTCCCTTTCATGTTTCCAGCAAGCACTTTCCAACAGGTTATAATTCTCATGAACTGACATTGGAACATTCAAGATAGCAGCAGAGTCTGAATGACTGCTGCACTTTTAGCTGCTCTGTCAACCTTTTCATTATAAAAAATATTGCAATGAATGGTACCCAGCAAAAGGTGATACAAGTGCCTCTTAGAATGAGAAAGTGTATAAGATTTATTTATTTCAGTTATAAAGATCTGTTTAATATTAGCCCAATCGGGAGCTAGTGTTTTTCACACCAATTGATAAAAATGCTAGCTGCCTGGTTCTTTAACATGCCCTTAAATGTGTCTTGACAGAGGTTTCATGTTTTTTCGGTCATCTGCGAGACTGGAACCCAGCCCACCAGCTATACCTGGATGGGGCAACGTTCGCCTTCAACGAGATTTGATCATGGACCCTGCGCATTCATGGTCAGTGGGTTTTCTCCCAACCACTGTCCGTCCGTCCGTCCGTCCATCTGTCCGTTCGTCTCTCCGTCTGTCTGTTCGTCCCTCCGCCGTCTGTTTGTCTGTTTTTTCTCCCACTCTGTCTGTGGTCTGTTCTCTCCTCCCTTCCCTTCTTTTTCTCTCGCTGTGTGGTGGGGTTTCGTGCGTGCGTTCGTGCGTTCGTACGTTCGTGCGCGCGTGTGCGCGGCGCGCGGCGCGCGTGCGCGCGTGTGTGTTGTGTGGGGTGTGTGTGTGTGTGTTGTGTGTGGTGTGTGACAGAGAGAGAAGAGAGAGAGAGAGAGAGAGAGAGAGAGTGTGTGTGTGTGTGTGTGTGTTTTTTTATTATGAGGATAGTGGGAAAAAGCATTCATATCTTTTTACATCTAGTCCCCGTATGTATACAGTTTTGTAAATTTTGTCATCCGTTCCCACCAGCACACAATGGCCTACCCCAAATTACGAAAATTTTAAAGGGGCACAAATATTGTGTGGGGTTTGCACACGGGGGATGGGTTTAAAATCTTGTGGGAAAGGGAATTTTTGGGGGAGGGATCGACTATGTTAACTTCCAAAAAAAAAAAATCCCCGGGAAAAATTTAATCCCCCTCAGGAATCCCCGATCACCCCTCTAACTACCGGCTACCCCGTTTGGGGGTGTTTTGGTTTTGTGTTTTGTGTGTGTGTTTTTTGTTTTTGGGGTGTTTTTTTGTGGGTTAGAGAAAAAAACTCAAACTCAATTTTAATGAGGGTTAAAATTGGGTAAAACAGTGGGTTTTTTACATAGGCCCTTATGGGGGAAAAAAGAAAAAAAATATATAAATTTAATCATTGAATTTAAAAGACCCAAAAAAATGTAAGATAAACAAGAAAAAAAAAAAAGTCAAATTGTCATCCAATTACTGATAAATTTTAGGGAAATTTTAATTTAAAAAATGACGTAAATTAACAAAACAAATGACTAAGCAAAAAACCCAAACAAACACAAAAACCCCCTCCCTAAACAATTTATCCCCAAAAGTCAAACTAACACCCCCCCACCCACACCCCCAGCACTCACAACAAGAACACACCCCACAAACACACACCCACACCGCAAAACACACAAAAACCCCCACCCCCCCGTTCCACCCCACCCCGCGCACAAACCCTTTAAAGGGACTCACTAATGTAAAAAAAAAAAAAAAAAAAAAACCCTTCAAAGGGAACTATTTAAAGTTTTAAAAAAAGGGAAATTCACAAAAAAAAACCCACTTTACACATGCACGCACCGGGGGGCACCTGTTTTAAAATCACCCTACTTTACTTAAAACCTTTCTTTTTAGTAAAAAGGGATTGTAAAATTTTGAAAAATTCATCATTTTTTACAATTTTCTTATTTAAGAGGAAAAGATTTTTATTTTCCCGTTGGGGTTTCCTCTCACTTGGGGTTTTTTGAATAATGGGGAGATCGCCTCAAAAGGGGGGCAAAAAAAAAGAAAGGATCAACAATTTTAATATACCAACTCCAATTCTGAACTTTTTAATCTTTAAAAAAAAATCCAAGAATGAAAAAGAAAAAATTAAATTAAAAGATTTTTGGGAGCATTTCAAAAAATCAAATTTTTTAAAGGCTTTTAAAAAAAAAAATAAAATTTCAATTTTTCCACTTTATAATAAGGCGAACTCAACAAGTAAAACTCGCTTCCCTTTTTAGACTAAAAAAAAATGCATATAAAACAAAATTTGTGGGCAGGGTTACGTGCGTTTTGGTAAAAACCCTTCAATTTTTTTATTTGATTTTTTAATGAAAGTTTTAAAAAACCTTTTTCCCAAAATTTCCCTTTTCCCTTAGAAAAAAAATTTTCAGTGATTTTTCATTAATGTTTTAAAATTTTTGAAAGTTTGCTTCAAATCCATTTTCCCGGTTTTGTTTAGTTTGGAAATTTTAAACCCTTTTTTTTTTGTTTTAATAACATTTCAATTTTTTCCCAGAATTTTTGCCCTTTTTAAAAAAAAACAAAAACACACACACACACACACACACACACACACCACACACACCACACTCACAGTCAACACAAAAGTCACATCACAAAAACACAGTCCCCCCCAAAACACACGCAACACACACACACACACACACACACAAAACCCAAGCGAAAAACACACACACACACCCCAAAAACATCCCCCCAAGCCCCGGGTTGCACCACACCCCACACCCAAAATTGTAGCTTTTTTTTTACTCAAGATTACTTCCCCTTTTATTTGTCCTTTTTTTGGGGCAAGCATTACTAAATTTTCCTTTTTTTTAAAAAAATTATTTTTTTATCCTCCTTTTACCGTCCACACAAACACACCCCCCATTCCCCCTCCCCCCCCCCAACTTATTTGTCTAAAATCATTTTTTTAGTGGATAGACGTTAAAAGGAAGACACACGCAGCCCCCCCCCCCCCCCCCCCCCCCACACACACACATCAGTTCTAAGGGGGCTTACTAATGTCAATCACATTGAATTGAACACTTATGTGTGGGACACTTTTTTCAAAGATATACACTATTTTTTTCAATTTAGATAGGGATGTCATTCCATAATCTGGTACCAGAATACACAAGAGAAGACATAAAAGGAATCAGTTCTTGGTCGAGGAGTAACAACCACACTTTTATTTCGAACTGTTTTTCACTGGAAATTTTTTGACAAAGATATCGTGGGGCTAGATTAATTTAAAGATTTTATACATAAAAGGGCCTTTATCAAAGCGACATTTCAGACTTAAAGGAAGAATACCAACTCTTTATAGTCATAAACTTCTAGGGAAAAAGAAGAGAGAGAGACAAAAGAGATTTGATTTGATTTGATTTTATTTGATTTATTCTTGTATATCGAGGATAATAGATAAGCACTCGTGTGCATTTTTACATCCAGTCCCCGTGTGTATGCAGTTTTGTAAATGTCATCTGTTCCCACCGGCACACGATGGCCTACTCCTACGAAAAACGGAAAAGGATTTAACGTGTGCGCAAGATGTTGTGCGTGCGTTCGCACACGGGCCCTCGTTTAAAGTCTCATCCGAAGGGCTTTTGGGGAGAGTGGGTTCAGCACTGATGTTAACTCCAGAGAAAAATCCTCGACCGACTCGAACAAGGGTCCTTCAAATTGCCAGCGCAATGTTCTGACCAACTAGGCTATTCAAGAGAGAGAGGGAGAGATTTGATTGATTGATTGATTTATTGATTTGATTGAATTATTCTTTTATATCGAGGATAATGGAATAAGCATTCTTGTGCTTTTTTACATCCAGTCCCCCTGTGTATGCATTTTGTAAATGTCCCTTTGTTCCCATCGGCACACGATGGCCTACTCTTACGAAAAGCGGAACAGCATTTAACGTGTGCGTAAGATGTTTTTGCTTTCGTTTGCAAAACGGGGCCTCGGTTAAAAGTCTCATCCGAAGGACTTTTGGGGGAAGTGGATCAGCACTGATGTTAACTCCAGGAGAAAAATCTCCTCGACCGGATTCGAACCCGGGTCTCCAAATTGCCAGCACAACGTTCTGACCACCAGGCTATCCATCCCCAAGAGAGAGAGAAAAAGAGAGAGAGAAGAGAGAGAGAGAGAAGAGAGAGAGAGAGAGAGAGAGAGCATATAGCATCTCCATCTTCGGGAAATATTCTGGAAAGGATTTCCCTTTTTTTTTTCTATCCCTCTCTTTGTTTCTATTTCAATTAGCAACAAGATTCAATCACCCCTGCCAAACTGGAAATGTGGGTCCCTCAGGATCAGTTTCGGGGCCCTCTTCTTTTTGCCCTCTATAACTGCTCCACTGTCACATATAATAACCGTCATCATATCAATTATCACTTTAAAGCTGATGACTTTGCAGATTCAAAGTAGTGAAAACACCTGAAAATCTTCCTTCCCCTCTGACAAATATGACCAGCTGCCTTCAAGATATCCAACACTGGAAAGATACAAAACAAATGACAACTAAATGCAGATAAAACGAAGCCATGCTTAGCACCAAACACAATCGGTGGTCTAAGGTGGTAACGGCGCCTTGCCTAGAAAGCAAAAACCCGGGTCGGAGTGTTTCGGTGGGTTTCGTACCCCGTTGGACCCAAAACTTTTTCCCCATCCATTAGACTCTGAGTGGTAGTCTGGGCGCTAGTCTTCGGATGAGACATAAACCGAGGTCCCGTGTTGTTACACATCACTATTTATGCGCACGTAAAAGAACCCACGGCAACAAGGGGGTTGACCCTGGCAAAATTCGTAGAAAAAAGCCACTCTGGTGGGGAAACAAATAAAGTTGCATGCAGGAAAAAGAAAAAAAAAATGTTACGCTGCACATGTGGCGACGCGCTCTCCCCGGGAGAGCAACCCAATTTCACGGAGAGAAATCTGCTGTGACATAAAGTGGAAACAAAATACAAAATACAAAAAAATACCAAAAAAATACAAACTCTCCTCCATTCCAACAACTTAAAATAGAGTTCGGTAATACGTTAGTTCCGCTATCCACTTGTGTGAAGTATCTAGGAGTCGTTGTCGACAACACTCTACCATGCAAAAATTCATTACCCAAACCGCCATTTCATGCTACTATCAACTGCGCATATTAGCCCAATTCGAAAGTACCTGTCCCATTGATGCAACATCCAAACTTGTCACTTCTCTTATTCTCTAAAACGTCTGGACTATTGCAATTCTCTTTTGGCGGGCCCTGCCAGCATCACCCAAAACCACTCCCTTCAACGTATACAAAACTCTGCAGCTCGTCTGGTCCTCAGAAAGAAAAAAATATGACACATTACCCCCTCTATTGCAATCTCTCCATTGGCTGCCTGCACACAGAGAGTAAACTACAAGGTCAAAACCCTCTGTTCAAATGAGCGCTTAATTTGCGGGCAACCCAGAGCGAGGCTCCGCCTAGGCGTCGCTTTAGGGTTTTTGAGTGAACAGCTTGTCTGCTACATTGAAAAATAGAGTTGAAAGGGCCTGGTGCGAGTGAGAAAATCATTCGAAAGGTCATCTACGGCCAAAATGCCGAGAAAAGTGCGCCGTTTTCGGGCGCAATAAACGAATGGGTTTTTCGTTTTCCCACTAAAATTTCAAACAAAACCTCGACAAATACGTTTCGGGGGTCTAAAATTGTTGTCTTCATTTCAGCTTGTATTCACAACAATGTGGTAGTGGGTAGTGTGTGTGGGGTGTGTGTGTGTGTCTCGTGTGTGTTCTGTGTGCGTGCGTGTACGCTTGTGTGTGTGTGTGGGGTGCGCGCGTGTGTATGCGTGCATGCATGGGGGTGTTTTGTGTTGTGTGTGGTGTGTGTGTGTGTGGCGCCAAGCGTGTGTGTGTGTGGTGTGTGGTGTGGTGTGTGTGTGTGTGTTGTGTGTGTCAAATTGTGAGTGTGTGGTGTGTGTGTGTGTGTGTGTGTGTGTGTGTTGTGTGTGTTTGTCCGTCTTTATTTCAACGTATAATTATTATATATTCACCACAATTTTTGTGTTAGTGTGTGTCAAGTCAAGTCAAACTTTTTTAAATTTCCCGATGGTACATTTTAGTAAGCAGTGCAGTTGCTTTTTTCATCAAGCCATCCATCTAAGAAAAAAACAACATATATATACACACATACATACATACATATATAAATATGAATATAAATACAAAATAAATAAAATAAATAAATAAATAAAAATATATATAATATATATATATATATATTTAAAATAATATATAAATTAATATAAATAATATATGCATTTAATTTTTAAGGGGGAAAAAAATAGAAAATATGTTGTACAAATCAAAAAAGATTTTTAAAAAAAAAAGAAAATTATCCACACCAAAAAAAGAAACTACACGCACACACACACACACACACAAAACACACACCACACACACACACACACACACACACACACACACACACACACACACACACACCTCACTCACCCCTCTCTCTCTCCTCTCTCCTTCTCCTCTCTCTCTCTCTCTCTCATCCTCTCTCTCTTTCACTCTCTCTCTCACACACACACACACACAACACACAACACACACACACACACACACCACACACACAGATATATATATATATATATATATATATATATATATTTATATACATACATACATACCACACACACAAGGAAAAAAAATGAATAGTTTCCTTAAAAATCGTTTAAACACACACACACACTACAAACCTAAACAATTTCCCTTCCCCAAAACAAGTACGGTGCATACAATGAAAACAATACATGACAGAACAAAAAATAGATTCAAAGCAAAAGTAAAAACAATCATATTCATTTTCTTCCCTTTTTCTCAGGCCTCGACTCCCAAGCACTTGTGCTTTTTGATTTACAACAAAAACCATCAGTCCTTCCATCAAATGAGTGCATTCAATTATGTAATAAAAAACGAAATAATGATAAAATAAAACGAACCAACAAAAAAAACCCAAAAGCACATACACACAGTGTGTGTGTGTGTTGTGTGTGTGTTGTGTGTGTGTGTGTGTGGTGCGCGCGCGCGCGCGCGTGCGCACGCGTGTGCACACGCGCGTGTCTTGTATGTGTGTGTTCGCACGCGCACGCACGTATGTCAAACTTTATTTCCAGATGGTACATTGAGTAAGCAGGCAATTGCTTTTTTTTATCAAGCCACCCACTAAGAAAAAAAATCATATATTATTTTATATATGAATATTTGAAAAAGAAAAACCTGAAAAGATGTGTCGTACAAATGAAAAATGTTTGTGTGTGTGTGTGTGTGTGTGTGTTGCGCGCGCGCACGATTGTGGCGCGGCAGGGTGTGTGTGTTGTGTGTGGTGTGTGGGGTGTGTGTGTTTTTTTAAAGTCAAAGTGTATGTGGTGTGTGTTTATTTTTTATTTTTTAACAGGTAATGGAAAAAGCAATCAAATTTTTTTTATGTTTTCCCCTTTTACAATGTTTGACTAATCATGCCATTATAGGCAAACAACGCAATTTTGAAGAAAATAATCAAGCGCAAGTGGGATTCCTTCTAAAAGGTGCACAAAATCTTTGTAAATGGGGGGCGTAAAAAATTCCGTTGTCACCCCGGCACTTGCGCGCCACCATCCATTACTCCCCCTCCCTCGCAATAACGCTCATTACCTGACGTGACCTAGGTCACTCACTTCCCTGAGGTGCGGTTCTTATCTCTGGGCCCCTGGTTGACGCGGGGATATTTGACAGAAAGAACAACCCTGTAAAAGTAGTCCCAAAGCGGATCCCTCCACACAGCATCATTACATCATCCCATCCTAAAAGATCATCATGCAATAATAAAAATTGCCTCTGATTCGGGGGCCCCCCTCCGTTCTCAGGCTCTGGGACCTCAATTGGGTTTTTCCCCATACGTTTCGTGCCTGGGGGTGAATTTGTGTAAAGGGGCCTTTTGGGGTTGGGGGGTTCGGGGGGAGGTGGTCGTTGGGGGGGACTTTGTGGAGCGCCACCGGGGTGGGGGCCACCAGTCGGTTTTCCCGCGACGACAATACTGTGGGTTAGTAGGGGGCTTAGTAGGGGGGGGTTCCTGCGTATTTTAGCTCAGAACAGGCACCCCAACACCACCAAAATGACCCACAGAAGTGCAGGCCCCCTTTTCTGGGGGGCCCCGCGGGGGCCTCATATTGAGGGGCCCCGTGGACCCCGACCCCGAGCAGAGACATAACGAACTGGTATGGCTGTGGCAGGGAGATTAAAATAAAACTTTTCAAGCTCCCTTGCCAGAATAAACGACAAGCAACAGATTTTACTTATAAAAACACAATAAGGTAAAAAAAACTGGCAAACTAAAGAAAAAAGATCTTTTTGACGATAAATGGATTTGGTTTTGTTTTGGCTAGCCGGGGGTGGGTTTATGAAAAAATTTTTTGTTAGAGAATTGAAAGATAGACTTATTTTTGTTTCCATCAAAACTGGCACGAAAAGTTAATGTCGGTGAAAAATACCATTGGTATAGCTCATTTAAAGAGCTTTGGGGCCCAAACAATTTTTGATATCGTTAACTAATAAGAGGCTTTGAAGCAATCTACTGAAATTTCGACTGAGATTAGTGGTCTATTTAACTGTAGACAATGGTAATTACAGGGAACAACATAAATCCATGTTCGCATTGGAAAAAAGAAGAAGACAATTACAATTTTTTTTTGCATGTCGAGCTTAACAAAAAATTTCGTCAAAAAAATTACTTTTTGCAAACCCAACCAACAGGTCCACTAGTCGTGTACAAAAAGTTTAACTTCAAATAATAAGTCCGAGATACTTTTCAATATATTAACTCACTCTAAAAAAAAGAAAGCAGACTATGAACCCAAATGATTCATAAGTAATAACAAAAATAGTTTTTGATATTTTTCTGGTTTTTGGGGGTTATATTCATTTTTTTTTAACCCCCTTTTACTGATGGCTTTAGCTTTTGTCAAAAAAAATTTGTTCATTCATTCGTTTCATTCGTTTTATTTGTTCTTTATTCATCTCTCTCCCTTTCTCAGTCTCTCTCTCTCCTCTCTCTCTCTCAACCCCCTCTCTCTCTCTCCCCCCTCTTCACTTCTCCCCTCCTCTCCCTCCTGCTCCCTCTTTCCCCCCTGTCCTTGTCTCTGTGTCTGTCTTCTGCTGTCTGTCTGCTTCTTGTCCCTTCTCTCTGTCTCCTCTCTCTCTCCACTCTCCCCTCCTTCTCCTCCCTCTCCTCTCCTCTCCTCTCTCTCCCCTCCCCCCTCTCTCTCTCCCCCCCCCCCCCCTTTTCTCTCCCCCTCTCTCTCGCTCGTCCCCCCTCTGCCCGCCCGCTATCTTTCCTCTCCCGGTCTCAGTCTCGGGGCCCAGTCCCCTGGGCCCCGTCTCTGGTCCTCGTCTCTCTGTGTTCTCTCTGTTCTCTCTCTGTTTGTCTCTACGGGCTCGTCTGTCGTCTGTCTGTCTGCCCCTGTCTCTTTTTTCTCCCTTTCTCCTCTCTGGTCTCATTTTCTGTCTGTCTGTCTGCTGTTGTCTGTCTTCTGCTGTCTGTCGTCTCTTCCTCCTCTCTCTCTTCTCTCTCTTTCCCCCTCTCCTTCTCTCTCTCTCCTCCCTCTCTCTCTTCTCTCCTCTCCTCTCTCCCTCTCCTCCTCTCTCTCCCCCCTCTTCCTCTTCGCCCCCCCCCCCCCCC